>JAAGNO010005039.1:14412-51259 GCA_033439905.1 Ceryle rudis
GGATGCCCCAAACCTTCATTTTTTCCCCCCCACCTCCCCTTTTTTCCCCCCAAACCCCCTTTTTTTCCCCCCACATCCCCACTTATTCACCCCCCACTCCATAATTTTCCCCTAACACCCATCTTTCAACTGCCATGTTAAATTGGCATTGTCTAGTAGGGACAAAAACCACTGTGGAGGTAGATGCGGGTAAGGACTAGCTGAACAACTTAACAATGGTACCTAGTTGTAGCTTTATTTCTACTATAAAAGAAGGTCTGCAACATCTCCTTTCTATATCTATATCTCTATTTCCTTCAATTTAGAAGGAAAAAGAGAGCCTCGATTTGATATGCTGTAAATACTCTGTGTGATCTGATGTCCAAGAGGCTTTGCTATTTACACTGTCAATGTGCTATCACACGAAAGGGCTAAGTTCACCCTAGAAAAACTGGCTCCTCCCCATGGCATGAAGCCAGTTAACAGTTGAACTTTTTTAGCTCTTCTATGACTGTTCTCTGGTGATGACTGAAAGTTCTGAATTTGTCTGTTGTCATCCTCCTTGCCTGTCACTGAAGAAGTAAAATGTGGTGTTCTATACAGTCCTGTGGCACTTAGCAGTAGGGGTATGTATATAAAAATGATAGTACTGGCATTTATGGTAAATTTTAACCAGTCCCTTCTGTATTATATAAATTAGTCAGGAGATTGACAACATCCTTGGTGTGTAAACAGGAAGCCGTTTTCAGTCCTGAAGTAACTATTGGTATTAGGTGTTGAGACACCTAATCCAGCCATGCAGGTTTTGTTTCAACTCCTTCCAGAGAAGGAGTTAAGCACAATTGTATGTAGGGGAGTCCTAAAGTAAACAATTTCTTAAAAAGTGGATTTGCAAATAGTTAATACTAATTTAATAATTACCTGCTGGTTTCTTACCTTAATGGCTTTTTGTTTGTTGGTAACCATATGTACAGTTCTTTATTTTTGCATTTCCTACAGTCCTGCATTCATACAAAACATTTTGATGAAAAGAATAAGGATCATTTTCTTGTAGGTGAACCTGTTCTATGGGTAAAAAGAGGACCTCAATTTTCAGGACTGTCAAATGGTATTTTGAGTGTGAGCCATTTTCCTATAATTGGTATTGCTATTTTTGTAATGCACTGAATATATAGTCTTGTGTGTCTGCCTCTTTTAAAAAATGAACTAGTAGCTAATCCATGCTGAGTAACCTCTTTAGATTGTGACCTTCCATGTGGTGTTTGCTTAAAAAAGTCTATGAATTAAGAAGAAAGTGACAGAAGCAATGAATAAAACAAAAAATGGAACTTTCTTTTTCATATTTTAAATACAGCTATTTTGAACTGGAGAGCAGTGGCCTACGGGATGAGGTTAGATATCACTACAGGTTTAATGGGAAGTCAAGAACAGAGGTGTTCCCATACCGCCTGGCAGATGGTCAGTGGCATAAGATTGCCGTGTCACTTAGTGCATCCCACCTTCTGCTCCACGTGGACTGCAACAGGTAAGAAAATATATTCAATGTTTTATATTTCTTTAAAAAATGCTTTCTAGCTACACACAGGCATAAAGTTGGAAACAGAGAAATTTTTTAAAAATAGCTAATTTAAACTGCAGTGGGATAAGAAAAGGAAAACAAACCATGGAAATGAAGTGATTCATTGTGATTATGAGCAAATGTAGAAAAGGTTGATTGCTGACTGGGGAGTACTAAATGCATCTCTGTAGTTTAGGCACTAGCTGATGTTGCGTTTGACTGTGATTGCATATAAGTGTGATGGATTGGTGTGCAGTTTGTTCTGTTGTGAACTGCTTCACTCAGCATACCTGAAAACTTGAAGAATAGATAGATGTGTCAGAGACATTTTAATTTTATTTTACTTAAGCAATGAAATTTTTACTGATAACAATTTTTTTTTTTTTCCCCTACCTGCTCTTCAACTTAGAAACTTCTGAGAAACTTGGAAGCTTGTTTTTGCACGTCTAGAACTGGTGCTTTTTATTTTCTGAAGGGTATTCTGTCTGTCATTGCACTTTTTTTTCCTTTAAAAGTTGTGAAGACTGCAAGATGGCAGATTGTCAGGATTTCAAGGAATAAAAAGCTACAAACCTAGAATCTCTTTTCCAAAGAATCTCCCTTCCCTTGGGACTTGATCTCACAATGTGTTGAAGACTTTGGCTTTTCCTAGCTTAGTGGTTGATGAGGAAACTTAGAAAACTTGAAATTGGGACCTTCAAAATAGTCTTTAGGAATGAGGAAAACAATCCTCTACTTTTGTGTCTTCTTTCACTGAAATGAATATAAAAACATCCTTTGCCTTCAGTGAGAGCTCACATGCATATGCATTTTGGAATTGTGGCACTTAGATGGATAGTGTGATGGTAGCAGACATTTCTTTCTAAAGTGTTCATTTTGTTCAGGCAGCAGAGTAAACTTATGGATTATGGGAGTATGCAATATTGGAACATTTGAAAAAGTTTTAATATTGAGCAAAGTGATGATGAGATTCTGTTTCGAGAAGAAGGTTACAACCATTTTCTGCAACTGCATTAACTACTGACAGTAAAAATCTAATCTGAACGAAGGCTGCTTATCGAGTCCTTTTATTTGGACCCTAGATGCAATTAAATGCTTAGAGCAATTTTAATTTCATTGAGGCATGAAATATATAATTTGTAAAGATCATCTTCATTTCAGTCCTCTTATTTATCTTGCCACTATTTGTTTATCTGTTATATTAGTTCTTTGAATGCTACAGTATACTACAGTGTACCTTTTTGTTTTCTTATTGACATACAGGGTTTTGGGACAGATTCTTCTTTATCTGCTATGATTTTATTTTTTTTTATGAACAACAACTGTGTTTTAGAAAGACCCTTTTGCTGGCTGCCTTCTTAGACACAATGTGAAAGGAAGATGACTCAAAAAGCCTGCCTAGTGGCAAACAGGAGATCTGCACAGCCATGGTTGTGGTCCAATTTTCTTTGTGACAACAGGCATCAATAGATAAATAAAATTGTGGAATGAGCTGTGCTGTCATATGAGGTGATAAATGTTTATAGCTTACTCTGTCAGGTAGTCTTACACAGGGTTGATCCATCTAAGAATGTCCTTTAAGGTGGTACATCTCAAGGCTGCTCACAGCATACATCTATACCTAAATGCCTGTATTTGGCTTTGTATTTGTGGTATTTTATGACAACTCCTGTGGAAAAGTAATGGGAGTAGTTCTGAAAGCATGACTTGAGGGCAGATGACAGTTGAAGTTTAAATGAAGAAAAAAAAAAAGAAAAGAAAAGAAAAGTCTTTAAATTCCCGACTCAGATGTAGCATCTCTTCTCAGTTAATTAGAGCATTTTGTGAATGTTGGTGTTACAGTTTCCTTTATTATATCTTTAACTCCTTACATCTTTGCACTCAGAAGAGGAATCAATATCTTGTTCATCTTTGCACAAGCATTTCCTGATGACACTACAATACATGTCAAAAGATGTGAAAATGAAGAGCAAGCCAATGAGGGGTACTTCTGAGCACTACTGAAAATCCTGTCTTCCTCATGTTAGGGAAGCTGCAGCTAAAAGTATGCACAGAATCCAAGTGTTAAGAGCTGTAGACTTTACATGTAAATGTCACTATTTTAGGCTAGTGTGGTTTCAGGGGCTCTCAGCAAAGTTCAGGATGCCTAATGGGAAGCGATGCTTCTGCTGACTTAATTGTAAATTAAAGGGAAAGGGACTAGGACTGAAGTCATAGATTCATCTGTCATAGGTTCACCTGTTCTGCCTCCTGCAGAGACACAGTGTCATCAGAGCAAGAATTTAGCTTGAAGTGTACCTTTCTAGGTCTGTGCTTTTTACTTACTTTTTTCTCCCCTGGAAAAAATAAAAGCAAAAAGGAAAAAAAAAATTGACCAACACAATTAATTCCTTGGATCTGGATTTCTTAAAGGGGCTGAAACATTGCTTCCTTACAGATACGCGTGAATTTGTATAAATGTATTACTTCTTTTGTTTAGGTCTGTTAATATGTTATATGTTTGGAAGGCTGTACTAAGTGATTTGTGAATACAGTGTTATTACAGTTAACCTGTATCTGAGAGTGCATTGAAAGTGTTTGCACAGTGAAAAATATCCAGCCACAACCTACTTTTGCCACAGGATTTGTATTGATACCCAAAGCTAGTCTCTGACTTCCAAAAACTGCACTGGAAATAAACTTTTAGTTTGTAAGCAAGGTAGTCAAATCTGCTTTTATTCTCCTTTATCATCCACGTTACTCTGATTCATAAAATTGCTTTGACATTTGGTACTTGATTGTCTTTAGGATTCAATTCAAAGTTGACTTTGTTTTTCAGACCTGGATAGGTTAGGGAAAACTACTTGAACTAGTAAAATCTTTTAGTGCTTTTAAAACTCATCTTTAAACAGTGTTAATTGCCTCTGTTCTAATGAGCTGTAATATGGTAGGGGAGGCATATGTATCAAAGGAGGTACATTTGCTCAAGTACATGTCCTTCCGAAATCAGCTCCTGCTGCATCGTGCTCCTTTTGATGCTTCTTCAAGAACAAAGACAGAGAATGGTAGCTGAGTTTGATGCTAGAGCTTGGAGCTGCTGACATAGGAAGATATATCAGAGTCCCAACTTAAAACCAGTTGAAGGTCTCTGGACTTTCTTCCCTGACTTTAAGAGCCTTTGTGCTGGGCCTTGGCAGTCACCTCTACCCAGCGATACATCTCAGACAACTGGCATCATAAGCAGTGGGAACACTTGCTAACATGCTTTTAACATTCTAACAAAGTTCTGAAAGCATAGAAAAATGTGAAGACTACATCATGAATGTAGAACTGATAGAGAAATCTGTCCTGAAAGTAACATGGAAATTAGGTAAGATATGCTTAATTTTGTTCTGTCTTCAACGCTGAATCTACTACTGACCAACAAATCTCGTTTCAAAAGACTGGTTTTGTGTCAGATCTTTTCTTCCCTACTCTAGATAAGAGGCAGTTGTCAGGGGCTTTCTGGTGAGTGTTTAGGTTAAGCTAGAGCAACTGTGTCATTGTCAGAGGAATCCTTAAATAACCCCTGGCACTAAAGGGTTAATATAGAATGAAATAAACTCTGCCATGTCCCTTCCCAGATTTGGCCTCTTAGGGGAGCAGAGGTAAAGGATCCCACTGTTCATACCTATGTTGTCAGATTTGCAACCTCAGGAAACTGTCGCAGGCCTATGAGGTCTGGCGTTTGCCTTCAGTGGCAATTAGCTTCTGCTGTCGAGTCTGTAATGTTGCCGGTGTACCCAACTGTCCACTGCAATACTTGCCCCCTATGACAGCAACAACACAGAAAAATGTTGCATTTAATAGTATTAAGAATGAGGGAATAGTAAGAACCATACAGTTTAAGTGGTGGTAGATACTGTATCAAAATGTATTTATTCACAAATTAATAAATATGTATTCCAAATTGTTCTCAGTATGTCTAATTGATCCGAGGATGTAAGCTTGAAGGCTGCTTGCTTTGTATTTTTACTGTTTTATTTGTCATCAACGCTATTGCTACAAAGGTACTCACCTGTTCAGACACTATCAGTATTCCCTTACTTGAACTCTGTCTGTCAATGTATAAAGGGAGAAAGGCACTTCACTGAAAAAATTAAGCTTTCCAGTGAAAAAATGTGCTGGAGTGCCTTTTACTAGGAATATAGCCTGTGGTTTTGATGGATACTCTTAGCTGTTTGATGGAGGAGGCTGGTAAGAGCAAAAGAGAATAGATTATAAAACTGGAGCAGGCTAGGAAGTAGTCTCTAACTGAAAAAAGACACGTTATCTGCTTCTTTTATGTTTCTTCTGATAGACCAGAGCATTAGGGAATAAAAAATGCATGAGCAGTGAGAACTTTTTAATTGGAAAAATAAATAAATTAAAGCAACATGATCTAAATATGGGTATCCAAGACATCTAAGTTCTTAGAAATAAGATATTCTGGCTGCTAACCTGAGTTTTTCAGTTTATCTAAACAAAGTCCTGTGACTTCAATTAAAATGTAATAACTTCAAAGAAGGTTAAGGGATACATTTAAGAGAGGCTTTCACTGCCTTACTTGCTGTACAACCCTTTTTCTTGAGAGAGAAGATGATGTGGTAGTAGTGTTACCCAGCTAGGTAATTTACTCTCAACATTGGAATATAATTTTGTGACCCAGGTTGCTTCTCCACTCTTTAAGCAGTAGCAGAAGCTGTCAGAGAAATGTTTACTTGGGTAGAGTGCTATAATTGTGCATTACAGGTGCACCTAACTTCAGATCTGTGGTGTTGTGGATTGGAAGTTAATTTTCACCTACTGATTGTCCCTTTTTGTTTGACAGAAAGTCTATAAACTTTTTAGTGTAAGAGATCTCCAGCGGGCATGTCAGCTGCTGTCAGGCCTTTATCATTACAGTTATTGTAGTTAAGCTGGAAAAAAATGTTCAGGATGCATTCAGCATTACTTGAGAGAAGTGTGGGTACATGTTTTGTTTTGTGTGTTTTTTTTTTTTTTTTTTTTTTTAAAAAACCCCTTTTTAGTAGCTAAGGTTTTTCGCTGAATGGCTAGTGTGTTGGCAGAATTGCAGTATGGGTGTGACTGAAGACTGAACGATGGTATGTCTTAACCCAGTCCCTAATTCTGATGAAATTTATTATTATTTTTTTTTTTATCCTAGATGAATCAGTTGAACTGTTTTTTTGCTTACTACATTGATAGAACTGGGAGAAGGCCATGAGTATTTATGGAAGCGCTGAAAAAGTGCTACAGCAAACAAATAACAAACCATACCTGTGCTTGCCTTAGATCCTTTGAACACTTCTAGAAGGCAGCAACCATGTACAATTAGTCCAAGTACCTGGGGCACTGTGCTGCAGCAGAGGCCCTACATAGATCCTGTTCAGGGTGGAGCAGGCATCTGCTTTTGTTGCTTTCAGGACTTTATCCAGGTGCTGCTGATGCCAGTTACTGAAGAGTAGAAGTCATCCCTCAGGGGGTCAGTTAAGGGTCTTGAATAGGAGCTTGTGGCTGTGCCCTGAATTTTAGGGAGCTCTAGAGCCACAGTTTGGTAGCTGCAAAACTCAACTATGGCTGAATGTAGACTTAACAGTGGTTTAGGTTTGTTGTTTTTGTGGTGTTTTTGTTTTTCCTAATTTACAACTGCAGACTTGTGGTGCTTTCCGGTAAATTGAAAATGTTGATAGACAGGTTGATGACTTCAACAGATCAGGAATAATGTGTTATGCTTTAGCACTGGCATTTTGCATTCATCATATTTGTATGCTATGGGTGTGTCGGAGAGGGAGGAGGCATAATGGTAGAGGAAACAATCTTAAATCAAGACTGGCAAACCTCAGATGATTTAGATATTTCCTAAAGTGTGTGAATAATGCATTATCCCATTCTCAAATATTTTTTTACATAGGTCCAATATATATTTAGGTTTTTTTAACATCAAAACAATAAACCCTTAAATCGGGATGATTACTTAAAAGAGCAGTCTCTGAAAATTTAGCATGCGTAATTTGTAATGTATCTGGATATATGTTTCTGTGGGATTTTTTCAGGGGAAATCTCCTTCATTTGTTGGAGTGCTGATGGAGGTCATATGGACATGGTAATTTGAGAATCAACCAGGTAGAGCAAATGTTTTGAGGTTTTGTTTTTTTTTTCTTTCCAGATTATAAAACCAATTATTTTGCTCTAGCCAGGCAGATGAACTGAGATTCAAAACATAAATGAACTCTTCCATTTGAAGTGATTAGCTAAACTCTGGAGTTTAGAACTGGAAGTCACACAGGGTAATACTGGAGCTGAACTGAAAAATCTTAGTATAATTTTAATTAAATACTTAAGAAAACCATTGGACCTTTGCCAAAGAGCAGATGACAACCCCTCAGAACTGTTTAGAAGTTGACGAGATCTGAGTGTCTATATAGCAGACAGTACAGAGTCTTTTCAACGGAGTCTTTCAAATGATCTGAGACCTCCTGAGTTCTGTAGGTGTGAGAGGATCAGTGAGCAAACAGAACTGAGACCGCTGAAGTCTGTGAAACCAGCCTAGAGTTCTGTGAAGTGGTTTAGTACTTGAGGAGTCTGCCTTTAACAATTTAGAACAGCAGTAATTCTAAAAAGGTAACTCTCTTTAAAAATCCAATCTTGTCAAAATCGTCAAGTTGACTGTAGGGAGGGGGAGACTTCTTGACTGCATTTATTACTACCCAGAGCCAGACAGTCCCCATCATTGCACCACTTGGTGATAGAGTCAACTAACACTCTTAGTGGCAGACAGTGGTTCAGGAGCAGTCCCATTTGTTCCGTGGGGGGAACTGGGTTCATGTAAGGTGCTCAGAGGTAGGTGGTGTCAAGGCTTAGGAATGCTGTGAGTGTGTCTGTCATGGCTCTGGGTGTTAGGTGATGGCACAGATGTCTTGCTGCTGCAGCAGAGGTGTAGTGTCGTGTCATTTCACCTGTTGTGCAGAGACACCTGATATATCTGCAGACTTAATGTGTGTTCGGGAGAGCTCTGTACAGACCTCTGTCATGTTTTGGTGGTCTTGCAGCACATAAGGGGGTCAAGTGGGCTGAGTACTGAGTTTGGGAGTTGAGGAAATACTTCATTCCTACACAGACAATTGTTTAGTAAGCTGGTTGGTCTGCTTTTTGGTTTTGGTAGTTTGTTTTTTTGTTTATTGTTGCTGTTTGTTTTGTGTAGTTGGTGGTTTTTGTTTGTTGTGTGGTGTGGGTTTTTTTCTTTTTGTTTGCTTTGTGTGTGTGTTTTTTGTTTTTGGGTATTGGCCACTGCTTCTAGTTTAAGTATTTGCATGATATGAAGAACCATGGTTGTGATCTGTGTACCAATATAATGATACATTGAAGGAGCAGTAAGGTAAAAGATGATAGTTTAATCCTCAGCACAGGTGTAAGATAACATGCAATTTCCAGTTCTCTAAGTTGTTTTCATATCTGAGACCAGTCAGTAATGAAAGAACCAGGGGAAGCTGCATTACTTAATTGAGCTGCAATTTTAGTGGTATTCCCTTCATCATGTCAAAAGTGAAAGCAAATAACTAGCACTGTGTCAACTAATGCAACTAGGACTTCCTCAGCCCTAGCCAAATCTTTCTTTGTCACTCCAGCCACTTACCTTAAACCCAACTGAAAGATCCCTGGGGTGAAATCCTGGCCCCAGTGAAGTCTGCAGTGAAAACTCTCATTGACTTCAGCTGAGCCATGCTTTTACCTCCTGAGCATGTCAGATGTTGTGAGAAATGAGCTCCAAGCCTGAGTGCTGCCCCTGGAGAGTGCTTTTCTGTCTGTCTGCCTGGCAGTTTCCATCAAAACTTAATTTTAGAACCAATATAATGGCTTGTTCTATGTTTACTGTATGTTTTGTACACCTCCTCAGTCATGGCCAATTAGTTATTATGGAGAGAGTGCGATGCTATCTTTCAAACCACCAAGGCTAAAACAGGCAGTTGAAATACCATGGGAAAGGAGACGTGGGTTATCCAATGAACCTGCAGTAAGAACTGGGGAACATGTAATGAGTCGGGCCCTCTGTGGGGTTACAGAGACAGAGGCTGATGGGGAGGAGTGGCAGCTCTTGGGAGAGCCACTCTGCACACTGCTGAGGCAACACTGATGGGAGGGCCCTGGCTGGAGTGTGACAGCTAAGGTGGTGTATTAGCAAGAAAAGCCTGTGGTCCTCGGCCTGCAGTTACCTTCAGTCATGAAAGGAAATTGGCTCTGCAATATGGATGAGATTATTTTATGATTATACACAAATAATATAGTGATGACTTGAGCCCCGTGATGAGACATTCCTGTGACAAGATACACTGTAAGGCAATTAACTTCCCAGCAGATGATTTTTTGGAGCGGAGGGAAATAAGCTATGTAGTAGAAAGGTTGCTTGTGGCTTGCTTCCTTTTACAGTTATTTTTTTGTAGCAGTGAAGAGAGGAGTTGGAATCATAAGTCTGATTCTTCTCACAATTGCCTTTGCTTTACTGTATTAGGTAAAGTGACTTGGGGTTGAGAATAGCATGAAACAGAGAAGAGGAAGACTGCATATACCTGGTGAAAAAGGGCTCATTCTAAGCTGTAAGCCTACTGTGCTTCAGGTTAGGTTCTGCTGAAATTGCTATTGCTTTATTCAGTGTTCTGGTTTAGCACCTGATTGAGCTTTCTGAGGTTAAAGGGTGTCATTTAGTGACCCTGTGATTTTGTGTTGTCTTCATTTATAAGTGGATTTGTCTCCTTCTCTGTAGTTGATAATAGTGGCCATCATAAAAAAACCCTACATAGTTTATGCTCTGGTATTTGGATAGTGATAGTTGCTAACAAGTGGTAAAAAGATGTCAAAATACAAAATACTTTGGTGAATCAGATACTTTATTTGAAAGATGGTATTTGAGCTAGGTGTCTCTCCACTTTATGTTGAGATATTTGAAGATAAGTATTTCCACTCACATTAATTTGTAAGAGTCGTGGATGTTGATTTTTATAAAAAAGTCTGTGTATATAAATGTCTCCCTCAGCACTTAGGAGGAGGCATTCTAGTCATTCTTTTGACTCAGACACTCCTTGAACTATTTCTGTAGCCAAGCAGGCTGAATGTGGTAAAAGTTGGCATCTTCACCAGAAACAGTGACAAGTACATTCCTCTTCTGCTACCTGTAGATTATGTGCAAGCTGTATGGACAGTGACAGGACCACGAACCACATGCTATTTACCTCAGATTTACCAGGTCAAAATGGACTTACAGGAATGCTATTAAAAGGAAAGGGTTGCTGATGTGCTTTAATGCTGTTAGGCAGCTGTGCACCACACAGCCACTACCCCTGCAGTGGGATGAGGAAGAGAATTGGAAGGACAACTGGAGAATGACTGGGCGGTGAAGCAGTAAGTTGAGATAGAGACAGTTTAATAGGTAAAGCAAAAGCTGTGTGCACAAGCAAAACAAAATAAGGAATTCATTCACTACCTCCCACTGGTTGGAAGGTGTTTAGCTGTTTTCAGGAAAAGCGGTGCTTTATCTCACTTAACCATTACTTGGGAAGACAAATGCTGTAACTCCAAACTCCTTCCTCTCTTTCTTCTTTTCCCAGGCTTATATTTCTGAGCATGATGTCTTATGCCAAGGGATATCCCTTCAGTCAGTTGGGGTCACCTGTCCCAGCTGTGTCCCATCCCAGCTTCTTATGCCCCCTCTGCCTGCTTGTCACTTGGGCAGGGTGAGGAGCAGAAGAGGCCTTGACACTGTGGAAATGCTGCTCAGCATTAGCAGAAACATGTGTGCTATCAATGCTATTTTGGTCACAAATCCAAAATGTAGCCCCGTACGACCTGCTTTGAAGCAAATGAACTCTCTCTTAGCCAGAAGCAGTGGAGTTGCTGAAGTTGAAATGTGCAATAAACGTTTGAGTATCAAACGAGCTGGCTTGATACTGAAACTCCTGTATTTTTGTCTGAAAAATTATGCATAGTGCATGTGGAGTAAAGTGCAAAGTGTTCTGGATATATCACATGTAAGATACAGTTGACGTCATAGTTTGTAATTTTTTTTTTTTTCTACAACTCTTGAAAAATCACAAACAAATGGCCAAATTTATATTTCTGCCTGGACTAGAGTCTGACTCACACTGCTTTCTGTGTTTCTTGCACTTTGGGGAGTGCTATGTTTGTATATGAAGATGGGTAAATACTGCAGCCTTGTAGATTGGCTGTTAGCCTAGGGCTCAGATGCTCTTAAGACTGTAATTGTCATGAACCAATTGTATCTGTCTTGTCATTTGCAAAGTAAAGTTGTTAATATTGACCTTGTTTGTAAAGGTGTTTGAATTCACCTCAGGATCTCTGGATGAAAGATAACGTACAGGCGTAGTGCTCTGAGAAAGATGGATTTCTGCCCTTCATGTGGCCAATGTCATATCATTTACTAGATCCAGTCCTCTACTTTGAATCAATAACAGTGATTGGTTTTAGTTTAATGCCCAGGAAATGCTGCTAAAATTCATCAGTAAGCTTGTAGGAAACAGAAAAAAGACTGATGTGTTTGGTAAAGAAAACCCCACAGAGGCAGATAATATCTCTGTGGATTTACCCTTACTCAATTTAAGTGTGGAGAATGAGTCCCCAAATGTGACAGTAAAACATGTCCTTCTAACTATCTTTATTTGCATTTGTTTAATTTTCTCGTTAGAGGGTCTTCAAAGTTAATTTGCATTTCTCTTGAATGAAAACCAGAAAGTATTTATAGAGTTTTGTTTAGATAAATTTTTATTTTTAAATTTAGATTTGTAATTGGAATAATTAAACTGAGAAGTAGAGTACATTAACTTTATCTCTGTGATTATACAGGAAAATCAGTGAAATCATTTGGGTGACAGAGTTTGAAGAGAATTTAAAAAACTGAGATTGAACTCTTGTATCTTTTACCTAACATATACTCTTACTGGACACCTCCTGTTTTTCAGAGCTGAACAATAACTTTTGATTAAATAGTTGACAGTTACTATTGTATATTCAAAACTTAATAACAAAAGACTTCCCTCAAAACCTGAGATTTTAATCTAAATTGCTTTTCTCTGTTAAGTGATTGTGAACTCCTATGCTATGACAGTGGAGATAGTAAGGAAAATCAAAATTTCCCTCAGGAAGATTGTTTTTCTGAAACAGAACACTGGAAACTGAATGAATAATTCAGTTAAGTTGCTCCTGAACTGAATGCATGTCAAATAATGCATCCTATCTGTAAACACTATCAAGAAAATCCAATCACATTGGTATTGACACATTTTCATTGGGAAGCATACAGAAAATGGCTTGAAAGAGTACGTAAAGATATCCTAGTATTTCTTTTTAAAATCACTTCTTAATCCCTTTGGAAGAATAGGCATAAAGAAAAAGGACAATATTGTATCTTAAAGCTAGAGACTGATATAATCATCAGTTTCTTTACACAGCTAAGAATCAGAAAACATGCTGGACAAACTCTGAAGGAGCTGGTTATTTTTATTCAATGGTCTGTATTAGGAGGCCTGACATTTGCTGTTTCAGATCTACTTAGTTTTTGCAACCTCAGCTGGAGATGGTAACAATGGTCCAGGTGGTCAACATCTCTGGAAATCGGATTAGGAGAAAGACTGATGCAAAACATGGGGGAACCTCCCTCTCTCCTCTGCCTTTCTGTTACGAAAGTTGAGAGTGCTGTTTCAAAGACTGTGCTGTGAACAGTGAATTATTTTATGTGTTTTCTCTTTACCCTTCAGTTTATTTAAAGGATCCGAGGATCCAGATGGATGTATACAGGGTAACAAGTGGTTGCAAGGGAACGTCAGTTTTGTGAATCATGTTTTGATTTGCAAAAATCTGTTCTGATGATTCACCCTGATGTCAGCAAGGGCTTCTGTGCAGTCATTGGAGGAACTTTCAGAGTGTGATTCATTTACTGTAAGATAAATCATACCCTAGAAACCCTTATGTCTCATAATTAAATAAATTAATCTAGAAGACTAGCTCCACTGTAGGTGTAAACTTTTGAGACATCTAAAATTGGGTGTGATGAATTCAACACCTGGTAGCTACACAGAAATATATAGCTTCAATGGAGTAAGTATGGCAACCATACCAGGAACAAAACCACCTGTTCTTGGTTTAATAGAGACCAGGGACTGAGATATGAGGTTCCAGCCATGCCTCAGCTACAAGGATATTTAAACTGCAGCTATTTGTTTCTTAATTGTACTACTACAAAAATAAATCTTTCTCGCTCATATCTAGCTCACAAATTCAGAAGGCATGTTCTTGTTTGAGTAACTTACTCATATTTTAGACCTGAAAGGTGTTGGAAATTCTGTGATTTAGTGTGCTACTTTGTAGTAACTGTTGAGGTTGTAGTCTGTTTTATTGTTCAGAAATTTAGGCAGTTGCATCTTCTGATCAGTCCATGCTGGTTGATGCATTCTAATGCAAACAGACACAAAGTTTATTTTCATGTTCTGCTAAATATTTCAGCTATTTCCAAAATGCTTCTGGCATGGCAAATATTATATGTATGAAGTAGAGCTACATCTCCACAAAAGTGGAAATACTCTTCAAGTGTTAAAGTTGCGTGTAAGAAATCTTCACTGCAAGAGACACTTCTGTGTCACATTCTTTCCAGAGGGAATGTGGCCCAGTGCGAGACACAGTTAAGCCTCAAGTAGTGTCCCTCCCTGACTCTGTCTGTATGATCTTGATAAATCAGTTTGTCTTTCTGTGATTGTTTGCACACATATAGAATGAAGATATTTCCCTATTTTACCGGAACATTATGAAAGTGACCAAAATAATTCTATATTGGGTGTGTGGAACAGTCTCCTTGTCCAACAGAGTCTGATTTCTAGGGAGGTTCTTCCTCTACGCAAAGATGTCTATGTGTATTTGCATGCAGATATTTTAGATATGCTTTCTTTTGGGAATCCACTAATTATTTTATAGATTTTCTGTTTGCTGTATGTTGTGTTCATTATGTCACAGACGCCTGTTTGGAATGCATCCTTTAAAAATGTGCTTCCAAGTGTTCCATAGGAATACTTAAAGTATGTGGATAGCATAGATAGGTAGATACAAACAACAGGCATATCACGGGGTTATGGCAACTAACAGGTGTTTTTCTTACTAGGTTTAGCTAACTGGATCAGTGGTTAGTAAATGTATTCTGAGTATGAATGTTTCAAGAAAGAAGAATTGGTTCATGGCTGTATTACTCAAGGTTTATGGTTTAGCTTCTTTGAAATATGTCAGCATAAAGTAGGGGCAAATCAAGCTTTCCCTTGGCAAGTGAATGCACTAATCATAAATCTGAAAGTCCGGAACAGAGCTTCCATTAACCTAGAAACCTGAGTCTCCTCATGCTGGCGGGGCTATTCAGTCTGCAGTAATTTTGGAGACCACAGTTCCCTGGAGTCATCCTTCTAAGCATTCCTGTTCTTGTCAAGTGTATTGTACGTTTCCCTGTGTGGGTGTCAAAGCCACATGTATTGGAAACTGATCTCCAAGGGGCTCTAGACCAGCACTTCATGTAGTAGATAGAATTTAGCTATTCATATGCCAAATAAAATGTATTGGTCAAGTGTGGATAAAGCCATAGGAAGAGAGACACTTCGGATCAGAAAATCAAGCAAGGGAATGAGAATGATGTGGAAGCTTAATGTAGCTGTAAGGAAAGGAGGATCCTTCTGTGTCTATTCAGCAAGAGTAAATTTTTCTCCTGAAAAACACTTTTTTTTTTTTTTTTTTTTTTCCCCAAAAGAAAATCAATACAGGAAGGGGAGCAGAGCAAGTGATTTTCCTACTTCACAAGCAATATTTGCAAAAGAATTTAGCCTTGAAGCAGTAGCTTTTCTCATTACCCTTTGAGATATGTTACAAAATGTTCATGCTTTATTAGTTTACCTATGTGTAGAAACCCCGAAAAAGTCACCTGAATAATTGGTAATATTTCCTAGATTTGTAAGTGGTGTACATACATGGGTAATCCTAATGTCTGGGTGAAGCTCTATTCCCAACTATTTACGCTAATGCCAGCTTAATCATTTTGTATGGACATACAAATACCTTCAATACCCATGAAGTCTCTCCTCAAAAATCTGCTCTAGGAATGCTGCACCACTTACGATATTCTGGTGTCCTAAAACATGAACCTGGTGGACAGGAAACATGTTCAGTTCCCAGCTTTATTCCAGCTGTGTATCAGTCAGTGCTGCTGGCTATCAGTTGGTGAAGTTCTGTTCACTGATGTTTGAAAGTGTTAAAGTGTTTGCTTTCATCTTTATTAAATCCACTGACTGAGTATTAATAACACTATCATGCTTCTTTGCTCATTAATTCAAAAGCTTCTTCCATGTAGTTTCAGTTTGTCTTTGTGTAGCTGTTTTACCCTTGTGTAGCAACTTCCAGTGTTGCTGGAAAAGTCCCTTGGATTTTGTGTTTGCATTGCTCTCCCTTTTTGTCAGGACTTGCAGATCTTTCATTTGTTTGGGATTTTTATTTTTAAATGCTTTTTTTTAAATTTTAATTCTTCTTCATTAGAGAGGTAGTACTTGGTGAACTATGTTCCTTGTGATTATCATTTGTTTGTTTGTTTTTTGACTGTTATGAATTCAAGTGTGCTTTTTGACCTTTTCATGTCCCAAGAATGTATAGGGGATTATAGGGGTAGTGATAACTCATGTGTATGCTTGCTGGGGCTTTTTTGCTGATAGTTCAACAGTATACAGTAATAAAGTAAGCTTACATTGTTTGCAAACCAGATAGTGTCAACCAGAAGATCTTTCTACATATGAAGATAGGCAAGGACTCATCTGTATCTCGTGCCTTGTCTTGAATCCTAAGCTTGTTAGTCCATGGGCAGACCTGTGGAGAAGAAAACCAGCCAGTCTCTTAGGTATATATGGAGTAAGGTAGAAACCAACTTTTAATGAATCCCTTAATTTAAGGTAAATTAGGTGCTTTAGAAATGGAGTTGAACAGTTGAGGAACATGGGGAATCCTGAGCATGTGTCTTATGAATGTCAATTTTTGAAGTGACGCTGGAGGGAAGGTTGCTACAGCCTTTTTTGCGTAGGTTGAAAGTCTTTGTTAAATCATCAGAAAATGAGGGATAAACCATGCTAGTATGCCTCTGATTTGTCTTCCTTACTTGACATTGAACTGTCATAAAATAATGACAGTTAGGCTTTGGGTTTTTTTATATGCCAACATATATTGTAGAGTTCCTTTATAAACTTTAACTAGGCCATGTAAATAAAAATCAAATATTATTCAAATAAATAGTGAACCTGGTCAGCATTGCGATTTTATCTGATAGCAGAAATGGAGTACTTTATGGAATATTGACTAGTCTTTTTACAAGATAAGAAGTTTTCTGGTGAGGACATTATGACCCTAAGTCATGAATAAAGATGTGTTATATATCCAAAGAGAAACTCCTAATATGATAGCGCAATTCAGTGATTTGCTTCCTCAAGAAGCATGTCAATTCTTTGTTCCTCGTTCGACATTTTGCATTTGAGTAGTTCTTAACTTTTGCATGAGTTATAGCAGAAGGCATCTACTTACACTTTAAAATGCTGGTAGGGATGGTGCATGCAAAATTCCTATAATTCTCAAAACGTGTTTTAAAAGAGTATCATATTGTTTTGCTGTTTGAACAAGTAAAATAGCTCAGCATGGTAATTTTATAGATAGTAAGAAGTAATTAACTAGTGGAGGCAGAAATTTCCTAGAGCTTTGAATGTATCACGTTGATGAAATGTGATGAATTAGGGCTGATGATAATTATAATAAACTTCAGCAATAAAATCATGAGAATTAAAAGAAGTCTTCTGATTCATGTACTCATATCCTTAAGCTGGAATTTTCATTTTGTTCTTAGGTTTGAGATTTTTGTTGTTTCTTTTTAAGGAAATAGTAAGCTTGCCTCTAGTTTATTTAGATTGCTTCCATTTGGTTTTGACAAATGGTTTCCTTCTTTTATGGATAAGCAAAAGTAGGTGTAATACATGACTCTTTGTGCCTTGGCATAAAAAATTGACTTTATAGAGCTTTCTTGGATTCTTGAATAGTGGGAGGTCATTCCAGGCCTCTGCAAATGCATAAATTTTCAAATAATGTTCCTGTGCCTGGAGAACCTCCTCCCCCTCCTTCTTCACTGACCTTGCTGCTACCAAACCCTTGCCATGCAAACCCCATACGTGTAGCAACTTATAGCACAAAAATCATTGTTTACACTTGGTGAGCCTGTGCTAGAAACCCTTGGAGTGTAAATGGGAAGATAACTGTGCAATGGGTTGTGCTGACTGACTTGTTTTTTCCTTTGGTATTCATTTTCCATGTTAATTTTGAAGCCAGAGCTTCAAAGAAAGAAGAAAAATAATTTCACTCCTTTTAATCATACAGATAATTTCACCCCTCTAAGCTACAGGTCTTGACACATTCAGAGTCTTTTCTATTGGCTGTCATGCTTGTGTGATTACACAGCAATACGTACTCCCCGTGAGCTGGATAGTGATGGAAATCTATTTTATCATCTTCTCAATAATCCTTATTAAGTATGCTGGTTTAGTTATGAAGCAATAAGTTCATGGCTCCCACTGATATGACATGGCAATATTGAGAATCCAGGGTCAGTAACTTTGGTCTTGAATTTTTCATATTCTAAAATGATGATATTGTTGTAGTGGTCTGAGTTCCTGCAAAAGGTATTTTGAAACTTCATTACATCTTTCTTTAAGGAAATAAAAACCCCAAGCAAAACCTTTTTAAAAGTCCAGATATTTATTTTTGTGAATTCAAAAATGCTGTCTTACAGCAATTTTTCATTAATTCACTTTAGAAATTTGGTATGTAGATTACCGTATTCATGTGCAAGTTTATGCAGTACATAGCTTGCTTATGGACCTCATCTTACTTATTGTCATTGTTATTTCTTATTGCTATTATTTCTAGTTCCTTGAAGAATAACCAAAAAAATGTCCCTGTAGTGCTAGGTACCAAACATACAAAAAGAGGTCACATTCTGTACCAGGCATGTGCTAGTGATGTGGGCAAGCTGGATATGCAGTAGCGGCATCACATGGGAGCACCCAGGCTAAGGGAACCCGGTGACAGTAGCAAACAGGGGAGAAGGAGATAAATGGTCCAGATGCAAGGAGGAAATACATAAATCTGGGGACAAAAAGGCCAAGGGAGTGGAGGTGGAATGAAGTTTCTTTGTGAAGTCCATTCAAAATTCAAACCAGTCTGAAATTCCAAAGGTTGTTTCTCTGTTTGGATCATGTGTGTGGCTGTGCTTTTTCTCCAGAATGGGAGGTGAGTTTGAAGGACACTCAAGCTAGGCATTTTATTGCTTTCCCTAATAAAGTGGGTTCTGGTATTGTGTGTCTTTATCCTAGTGCTGTACAGTTGCACAAGGGTAGTTTCAATTTTATGCAGACTTCATATGTTACTGATTTTAACAGGTGGTTTGGTTGGTTTTTGGTTGTGTTGTGTGGGGGTTGTGGTGTTTGGTGGTTTTTTTTTTGGTTTTGTTGTTCTTTCAGAACTGTAGTATACCTTCATAACTGTAAATGCTAAGTCTTATGTTAAATGAAAATTATTTTTTTGATTCTACTTCCCATCTTTTAGTGTTACCTGATTTTTGACTATGAATTTTCAGAGGAAAAAGAGGATTCAAGTCATGGCAATGTGTTTCCTCTACAGGATTTATGAACGAGTCATTGACCCCCCAGAAATTAATCTGACACCTGAAAGCAATTTATGGCTTGGACAGAGAAACAGGAAGCATGGTTTCTTTAAGGTAAGCAGATATGAAATGTCACATGAAGAGGGAAATTAATAGTCAACAGGATGCTTCTGTTTTACACTCCAGAAATATGTTTTGTATGAATTTTAGTAGAAACTGTGGATTTGGGATTTGAGACAGGTCCAACACTTAGAGAAAAGGATCTCTTCTTGCAAGGTGTAGAATTTTATAGTCACTGACTGCAGTGCTCAGTTGGGGTTTTATTTTGTTTCCTCACTTGAGGTTTCCCCTACCTGCTGTGCTCTGCCTTGCCACTCCTGGGGACAGAATGAGACTGTGTGGGCAGCATCAGTCTATTCTTGGCTTTTGTCTTTAAAACTTCACAAAACAACAGCTTTGCTGTCTTTCTCTGGCCAGACAGTGGTGATCTTAAACACTCTTGGAGACCATTTCCTCCTCAATTTCACATGCAGAATAACCTCATCCTTCTGCTGTTTGCCTCAGGTGACTCTTCCTTGTTTGCTCCCATCAGCATTGACTTCTAGAGCAGAGAAGGTCTTTTGGCCTGTGATCTTTCCAGCTGTGGCAGATATCACCTATAGTATGCAGTGCATTTGCCTTGCTGCAAACCAACGGATTTTTCTGTTCCTGGAGTACTTTCCATTCTTTCTATTCTTCTCTGATGACTGTGTCAGTGTTTCTCAACAGGCAGTGAATAGTGGGTCTCTGAGTTTTGTTCATGAGCTCCTTTGTCCTTTGGAGCTTCTGTTGCTTCCAGACAGCCCAGGCTGAAAGTCTGACTAGATGGTATGATGCAGGCTGCTCCTACCTTCTAGATGCAAAGCCTGTCCTTTTCCATTTATGGGGATCCGTAATACATCATCACTGAGTAGGCCAGTATGGGCAGGAGGAACTTTTCAGAGGAATTCAAGTAATGGCAACATATTCCAGATTCAATCAATGGCAATATATTTCCAGAATTGCAAAGGACAGAGAAATTACCTACACCTTGAAAATCCCTGTCCTGTATGTTTCTTTCAGCTTTTTTTGGCTCCTGGTGAGGCTGTAGGATTTTCTGGTTGAGGTTGAATTGCTGAGCCAACCCACAAGCAAAATCCACCAACAAACGAAAACCACCCCCTCCACCTGAAAATTAAGTCTTTAACTTTGTAAGCAAGCTACAGAAAAGTTTGCGATATTTCTTCCAGTTTTGGATAACAAGCCACGGCGCAAGTGTTTATCAGTGAAGGAGTCTATAGTGCAGTGATAGGCCAAACTGCCTGTCCTCGATATTGCCATGGATTTGTTGCCAAGGTGATTTACCACCCACTCAGTTTCCCTTTGAAGCTCTCAGTTCATAAGGTAATTTTACAAGTTGCTGTTTTCTGAGGACCTCTCCTCGAAGGCTCCAGATTTCAACAAGCTAGGATAGTTATTTTACGCGAAAATTATTTAAGCATAGCAACTAACAATTTTAATTGTGAAACAGAGGTGAAAGCTAACATTTTACTTAAATTACAGTCCAAGGATTACTCTGAACCTACAGTACATTTCATCCTGCAGCAGCTGAACTGTCACTGTGAAGTGAAATTGATAGTAGTATTTTATTCTACAGCTGTTGTTTTTTTTACCTCAGCTGTTTCCCATAATTCCACAGATGGTAAACATATGTTTATAGCTACATAGGAGAGAAAAAAAAAATTATATTGGATTTGCCCATTTTAAATTCTTTTATGCAGGCAGTCAGAGCCTCAGAACTCTGGGATATTATATGTTTGTAAAATAATATTTCTATGTGTTAACACTTTGGAAACAGCAGGGTAGCTAATGATATGCTAATGAGCTGACAGTTTTTATTGATCATAATGAAAGCTGACAAGTGCCTTACTTTGCTTTATGAATGCTTGAATATTTTACTAACTTTCTTCAGGGCAGAAATATAATTTGTTGTATTTTTTAAATCCTGCTTGAGAGTTTCAGAATTCTTACTTTTTTTTTTTTTTTAATGTTACTCATTGCAAAATCTTGTGATTTTGCCCCTTTATAAAGAGTACACAGCTCTTGCTGTATTTAGATGCTCAGCAGGACCTCCCTTTCTTTTTCAGAGCAATTTGTTTCACTGTTTTAGCATATAAAAAAAATTAGATATATTTTCCTTAATGTAAACAGAGATCTGTAGGGAAATAAGAACATTAAAAAAGAATTAGCATTTTTGTATGCGTGTTGAAAACATGATAATGTATGTAACAAAAAGTACTGGTTACTGTTCTGAGTATCATCTTCACCATTCCAAAAATGTTCTTGCTTTAATGATTAATTGTTGTGTCGCTCCATAAATTAATAGCATTAAAGCACATTTTGGGCCATAGTCTCATGCCTATTTTAGATCATAATTCTTCAGTATATCAGAAGACATAGAAGGGGATATGATATTAATAAGTCACTGTGGCCAGTTGGTGCCATTTTTCTGATTTATGCTTTTGTTCCACATCCATCCTTACAGTGATTATTCCACTTGTAGCCCTGCTGTGTCTATGGCCTTGCTGGGGAGTGAAATGCTCTATGACATGATGAAGGGGGTTGAAGTCTTCCCGATTTCAACACAGCATTTGGAGTTCAGATGGGATGGAATGGTTTTAGCACAGTAGTCCTGGGAGCAAATGTGGAGCAGACTTAAGATAGCTTTGTTTGCTTTGAAGGGAATCTCGTGAATGACTTCCTTTGAAAAGTTTCTGCTGACCCTTTAGGTTTCGTGTGGCCCAAACCCAAGATTTCTTTTAGGGCTAGAGAATAGCATTATAATGAGACTAGGAAAACAAAGTAGATGCAACTGAAAGGAGGAGGAGAGTGATACCAGACATAGAGAGAACCCTCCGTCTAGGATAGATCTGATTGCTGTCAGGATCTGAATTATCTGCAAAATTCTTTTTCTCACTGGGGAGAACACTTTGCCCAAAGGGTCCCTCTGAAGAGCTGCTGCAGAAATGAGCTTATTAATGTGTTGCTGACTAGGTGATTCCTGTTGAAAGATGGTAATTTTCATATCTGCTATAGCAGGCTCTATTGATCCTGCTGCTATCTGGGGATTGTATAGCAGGTGTTTGAGAAGTATATTGGTATTTTTACTGCACAGCATTGTATATGTGCTTGGGCCTCTGTAGTCATTTTGGTCTTGGAGTCATACAGACTAAGGAGAGGTCAATACAGTGCTAAGGACAGCTGTTCAAAACAGGTTGCAATTAGCCAAATGCTTTAATGATAACATAAAGGTGATGTCTTCTTGGTAAAGAAAACACCGGGAATGTTTTGACCACTGATATCTTCCTGTCAAGGCCAAATCATGAGGTCCTTTCATGGAGTATGAACTGAAGAACTACAACTTGTGCCAAAGTGAACCAGGGCCCTGGGCTTCCCCTGGGGAGCTGTGCAGGCCCAATTCTCCTTCTGGTGGTGGCCACAGAAATCTCTTGGCAAGCTAGACTTAATGCTGATGGTGGCATAGTCCAACTTTGTTCACATGTGTTACAATAATTATGGCTGTAATAAGTGTTTGCCTTTAATGAAGTCTTTCTATTAAAAAGATACATCAGCAAAATTTCTGCTCTTTGAAGGTTCACTTCTATATTTGATTGTATTAATTCTGTTTCGGAGGCATCTATATTGGGGAATTGAAGTTCATATGATTTTCCATGATAACATGCTTTATGTAGCCAGAAATTAAGACACAAGAATTAGTTGTATTTCATCTGCAGATTGTCAATGCAAATCTATCCAAAAGACAACTGAGCAATGGGGCCTCTGATGCAACAAATCTATTTAAAGTTCAGTATGTGTTTTAGGGGGGAAAAAAAAAAAAAAAAGGTGAGGAAAACACTTTATCCCTTCTGTCTGGATGGTGTCTTGTTAGCTGTGTGATATGGTCGGGTGAAACTTTGTAATCTCATTTACTCTTGAGCTTTTCACTGGAGAGGCTTAAGCATTGAAATACATTTTTGTGCCTCACCTAATTTCTTGCTGATGACTGCTAGCATAAAGTACGTAAAGTGTCTTTCAGGATGCTCCATTTCCAGTGACAGTATTACTTCTCATTACTATGATGGTTTCATTATTCTCATAGATGAAAAGGTTAATAAATGTATATGCTTTGGCAAGAAAGTGTGATCTGATTATGTCTATTAATATTTTCAGTTAACATCTGATTGTGAAACAGTAAGCAGGAAAATGTGCTTGCTGATTACCTTCTGCTTTTTAGCAAATGAAGACATAATTTTTAAATGTTACTTCCCATTCTTGCCAGGCTTCAAGGGCTATCAGAGGCCTATATTTTATTTACGGATGGAGTCCAACTTTTTGAGCAAGTGACTATGTCCTCAGTCTGAAAAGTTCACTGTATAGCAATTTAACTGAAAATTAAAACATAGTCTTACAAATCAGTAATTCAATTAGATAACTGCTGCAATGATAAATTTCCTTTCAAATTAAAGACATTATTCTGTGTCTGGGAGCAGATAGAGATTGTCACAACATCTGATTAACAGTCAGGGAAAGTGCAAATAGCTGCACTACAAGTCCCTTGTTTTCCCTTAGTGACCATAATGTTATTGAAGCTACTGGATCTTGTGGAGTTATGTGGTCAAAGATGGAGCAAGAGCTTTGTACCGAGCTTAAAAAAGCAAACACAAACCAGCATTTTCTGGGCTGTTGAAGTTATTCAGGACCAAGGTGTGCAGGGGTACTGGGAAGCCCTTCCTGTCTGCCCCTTCCATCAGGGCTATATATCCTTGCAAGTTAAGGAAAAGAGAGGATGCAGCCAGCACTGGATCTTTTTGGTAAAAAAGCCAGCAGGCTAAACTAAACCAAACAACTCAAGGGTAGACTCTTGCTTACCTCTTGCACTTAGATACTTCTCTTTTCATAACTTTTGATTTCACAGTCTTATTTGGCTAAATTGCTAAAGAGTGTTGCTGTGTTTTCATTTTGTCTTTTGGAAAAGTGGGTCAGGGACTTGAATAACGGATATTGTTTCACTGCTTTTTCACCAGTTTCATCCCATTTTAAGACATTTAAGCAGCTTATATTTGGTGATTATGAAAGAAAAAGCGGTATTAATTCTGTCTTTTATGAAAACTAGTATTCAAACACACAGGAAAATAGGAGGAGTTATGTTTTGTCCATTTTCGGTTATTTTCCTTATGAGAAGAGTGAGCTGGTCAATTTTTTGTACCCACCTGAGAAGCAACTTGTGAAACTGTTTGTGCAGATCTAAGTGAATACTTGCAATCTGTATTACCAGATTTCTCTTCTTTTATAAAGGGTGTTATTCAAGATGTGAAACTCATCTTTATACCTAATGGATATATAACACAGTGTCCTAATCTGAATCGCAGTAAGTAGCAATTTCTTTATTCTATTTTAGATTTTTTTCATACAAATCATTTGTTTTAAAAATAACATTTTCAGGTTTGTCATTTTTGCATGTGCTGTCTTCCAGAAGGCAAAAATTCTGTGTAAACAGATTGCATTTTGTATTCAGATAGACCAACTCTCATATACTGTTGATTATTTATGGCTTATTGTGTCTTTCCTTCTATTCCTTTACATTTTTTTTTACTCTTCCTTTATTGAGCATGTCCAACCTGCAGTGATTTCTTAAGTCTGGTGCAAGGCATCATGGATTTGCAAGAACTCCTGGCAAAAATGACTGAAAAAGTAGGTACCTAAGCTTCTTTGTCAATTGCCCGTTTCATTCTGTGCTAAGACTAACATAAAAGTATTTATTCCTTTTGTAATTATTCTACATTTTCATGGCAGAGACAGGTTTTTTTTTCCTCTATCTGCCAGTAGCCCTATCTTCAGTGGACTTACAGATAGAGCTTCATGGATGTCACTTCAGCCTTACGTATTTTCAATTGTCTGCTTTATTATTTGTAAGACAGTGACAGAATGCCCAGGGTCTGAATTTTTCTTTTTTTTTTTTTTTTGTTAAGAAGCCTTAGCATGATTTCCCCTGTCATGCTGAGGGATAAAAGCAGAAACAAAGCAGTGAAATCCCTCAACAATTTCCTCACCGTGTGATGCTGTCAGAGGGTGTATGTTTGCCTGTGGGAAGTCCTGTGATGTCTTCAGGACTGGTGTGATCTCCTTCCTGGGAACTGAAATGAGGCCCAAAAATGGTGGTGTGCATGTGGTTGGTTTTTTTTTTTTTCTTTCTTTCTTCCCCCCACAGTACGTAGTTAAACCCTGTGTTGGCCAAGACCCTTCAACTAAGGCTGTGGAGATGTTTTGGGGTAGGAAGCTGTGTTTTAGAGGTGACTGAACCCCTCGTGTGTTAAAGGGCAACCTGTGAACACTATTTGAGGTTAATGTTGGTGAACTATCTGGTCTGTGGTAAAAGCTAGTTAATTATCTCATCTGAAACAGCACTTGCTAATTACTTACAGATTTAAGTGTAACTGCAACCAACCAGTAGATGCCTTTAATCTCAGTGTAGTTACTGATAGGAATTTCAAAAATAGAATTTGCATAGAAGTGCTGCCAGTGCGGTGTTACTGTGCTGCATTTAAGTGTCCTTTTCTTTCTTAATAGGAAAGAGGAAAGTTTTAGAAACGTTTTTTAGTGAGTGTGCGCATTATGCTGACAATCCACTTACTCAGCTGACATGCTTTGGATGGGTTGACTCCAAATGTGAAATGTGAAGCTTTTAGTTCAGTTTGCTGCTTGTACTGTGAGAGAGGCAATTATTTTGAGCCCTGCTGGTGGTATGAGCAAGTTCCAATTATACACTGTACTGAGTAACTTGCTTTCTCTGCTGTTAATTATATTCTTGCTTGCTAGTACTTTATGAGAGGAAGCAAATAACACAGTATTTGTACTGCAAAGACTCTGTGCTTCCATAAAGTGGTGCTGGGATAATCCTTCGTTGCGAGTTCCTTTTCTGTTATAGCAGCGCACTGACTGTTTTGTTGCAGTTGTTACAGAATCACTGTTGTCCAGGAAAAATGCATGCAGCAGGAAAGGAGGTTATTTTGGTAGACAAATGCAAGTTAAAAATAGAGGGACTTAAGGGAAGCATTAAGGTTTGTTATCGGCCTTTTCAGCCCCAGCCCCAGTAGCTGGGGCTTGTAGGATATCATACGGGGATGATGTATGGCAAGGCAAAGTGTAAGGTGTTTAAGGGCTGTGCAGCTATTGGCAGAGATCTTGTTTAGCAGGGCAGGTGGTCAGAGAACGGCTTGCTAATGTACATGAGCCATGAACCTCAGCTCCCAGTCCAACACCAAGAGATGTGGAGCGTGAACATGATGTTTTGGAAAACTGGGCTTTTAACACCTTTGTAACAGAATGAAATGTATTTTATATACTGTATATAAAATGGCTAAATATAATGACCTGAAAAGGATATCTGCTGAAAACAAGCACCTCAGTAAGAGAACAGTTTAGCCTCTAAAATGCGAAAAGCAGTTTTGAAGTCACCTGATTGTGCTGAGTCTGGAGGAGATGATTATCAGTCCCCTATTATCCTGGAATAACAACATAAGAAATAAAGAGCTTTTATTCAGGGCTTTATCTCATGGGGACTGCAGAGAAAAAAGAAATTAAAAATCACAGAAATTTGTCTCGTATTTATTTTCTTTTTCTTTCCCCTAAATATGTTGCTTTTTTACCGTTTGGGATGAATTTGAAGTGAATGGAATTTTAGAGGATGAAAATATACGAAATTTGGGTATATGACATTGTGTAAAAGATACCATAGCACCATGCATATTTTTTTTAAATAAAATTTACTACCATTAAAATGTAGAATCATATTTATATCATAATAGCATGCATTCAGATTGTCTTGTGCCAGTGTTTTTTTGGCTATTTGCAGTGGTATTAGTAAAGTAATTTTTAGTGCTTTTAGGGATTAGAGATGTTGGCACTGGATACAAGGTATGCATAGGTGGGGTTGTTCCTCTCTGGAGGATGGTAAGATGGTACCTTGTATGAAGGGGAGGAATGTGTTATGACTTAGGAGAGAGTGGTTCAAAAAGCTGTGTTCCTTTGCTGCTGCTACATGAATGAGCATTGTCCTCACTTATTATTGCACAGTATCTGATCAGCAAACACCTGCCTCTGTGCAGATGTAATACTTAATAAAAGATGCATCAGTTTTAGCTTCTTAATACACGTTTTTGTAGCTGGAATTGAGGAGGTAATTTGAACAGTGGTTAAAAGCTAGTCACTGGCACAGGTTTTAGTCCAGGAGCATGGTTTCTCCTTCTTCATTAATCACAGTCTGGGAATATTTTGTAGTATACTGAATTAAAATGTTTTCTTTACCTCTAAATCTTACTTGCTATTATAAGGTTAAGACCTTTTTAAAAGTCAGAAAGAATTAATTTGGCAAATGCTTAACAGTGATGAAATGGGGCTGATTAGGAAAAGTCAGTCTGCCAATCTTCATGCTTTTTGACTTGTAATCAAGTTGATGAGCAATGAAGACATTAAAAAAAATAGAAAAAGGAAAAGAAAGAAAAATGTAGTTTGTGTGCTTTTGGTACTACCTGGACATTCTTGAGGGAATCTTAGTGGGGTTTGTTACAGTACAAGAGACAGTTGCAGGAGACATAGGTATGGATACCTCCACCAAAGTTCAAGGACTAGGGTTACTTTATACCTTCTGACATTCTGGTTTGGTATTTCGAAGGTTGTACTGAAAGCTGGATTCACTAAAAATAAGTATACTGCTTTCACATATTTGCTTTTTTAAATCATGTGTTTGAATTGCAGAAATCTCATCAAATTACTTTCATTTATAGTTAAATTATGCAGAAACAAGACTGAGTCAGTTGGAAGACTGTCATTGTGAGAAGACTTGTCAAGTAAATGGATTGATCTATAGAGACAAAGACTCATGGGTTGAAGATGATCACTGCAGGAATTGCACATGCAAAGTAAGAATTTCTAAAGTAAGAATTTCTAAAGAATTTAAGGAGTAGGACCTAATTAAAATGTGAAAATGGTCCTTGAACACATAATGTTAACTGAAAATTGTTACGGTTTTGGTATGCGTCTAGTGGCAGTATGAACAATGGGAGAGGGAAATGGTAAACTAAATAACTAAAAAATTGATATTGCTTATGTGCAAGCTTCATCAATAAAATCTGCTTCCTTGGCAATATTCTCTTATTCTAATTATATCTGTGAGGACTTTACTGTTTTGGGGTGAGAGTGTAGCATGGTCTGTGTTTGGTTTTGAATTGTTTACACTGCAGTATTTTTTTCAAAAAGGAAACATTATCTTAATAGTATTCATAGATGCTTAGTTGCATCTTGCATGGTAACAACATGCAGATTCTGTTTTCAGTATTTATCACCGAAAAATCAAGGAGCAGAAGAGAATTAGTATGTAAATCTTGTCTTGTTGAAATTATTTGATAAATATCTGAAGAGAGTCTTTGCTTGCTTAAGAAAATAGAAAACCAATTGTTAAAAATCTCAGAGAAGATTGGCACAGCCTACGGAAAGGGATGTTTATGTTCTTGTAAATATGAGCTTGTACTTTACACTTAATGCACTTAGCTGAGGGAAAGTGGGATAAAACCAGTAGTATGTATCAAAATGGGGTGGTTCACTTTCAGATTCTCGTTCATAGTTGAATAGGATTAAACTTGTTACTGGAGGATGGGTCTGCATACACAATACTATTTTCATTTACTTAAAGAGTTTTTGGTCTCTCTGTTGTATAAAATACTTACTAATTACAACCATGGTAGTTGAATTTTGGCTTAAAAACCTTTGCTTAGAGTGGAGTTGTGGAGTGTCGAAGGATGTCCTGTCCCCCTCTCGATTGTCCTCCTGATGCTCTCCCAGTGCATGTGGAAAGCCAGTGCTGCAAAATATGCAAGGGTAAGTACATCACACAGACCTCTTAGTTTCTATGTAAACAGAGTTAAACTTCTGAAAGCAGTCACATTTTATAATGACTTCCATAAGCCCTGGTAACTTGGGTAACGTGAGTCACAGTGGCAAATGTGATTTGAGAAGAGGAAATGAACAAGCACTGCAAGTTTCTAAGATTGTCTTTTTATCTGTTGCCCGTGTAAAATTTCAGACCCTGGGTTAGTATCACTTTGTGGAGCGATAGTTTGCTGTAATTAATTTCAAAATAAATTAATGAGAACAAAGAAAAAAATGTAAATTTTGTGATCAGTGTTATTGTAATTTTTTTTTTTCTTTCCTCTCCTGGAAATGAAAGCTGTAAGTAACATTCCTAGAGGAATATTCAATATCTATTGCTTTAATCCAAGAAGGACATTGAGGTGGTGAAGCGTGTCCAAAGAGGAGCAACGAAGCTGGTTAATGATCTAGAGGACAAGTCTTGTGAGCACCAGCTGAGGGAACTTGGGTGGTTCAACCCGGAGAGAAGGAAGCTCAGGGGAGAGCTCCTCAATCTCAACAACTCCCTGACAGGAGGTTGTAGACAGGTGGGGGTTGGTCTTTTCTCCCCAGTAAAAAGCGATAGGACAAAAGGAACTCCTTGAGGTGTGCCAAAGGAGGCTTAGGTTGGATATTAGGAAAAATTTCTACGATCCAAGGGCTGTCAAGGTTGGGCCAGACTTCCCAGGGCAGTGGTGGAGTCCTCATCCCTGGAGGGGTTTCAAAGCAGTGGAGATGTGGCAATGGGGGACATAATTTAGTGGTGACCTGGCAGTGCTGGATTAATGATAGGATTTGATGATCTTAAATGTCTCTTCCAGACCAAATGATTTTATGAACAGGAGTACCAAGGAGAAAAACAATTTATATATGGAAATGTTAGCTGAATACAGATGCCAGTTGTATCTTAAGAAGCACAAATTATCTTCACCTTCTCCACCCCCTCCCCATTCTTGGATAGCAGTAAAGTTCATGTGTGAGTTTTTCAGTAATTCATTAAGACAGGGATGTTGAATTATTTTAAGATTTATTAGGAAAATAATAGCAATCTTTTTAGCCTTCTGTTACCATTCTTCAGTCATTGAATTCATTAGTCCCATGCACAGATGTCCTTTAGCTGTGATCATGCACTTGCTCTTGTTTACTCATGTTATCTCATTTCTCTCAGCTATGTGTTGGTGCAGGTATTCTGCTTACTGTTAAGATGTTCAGGAACAGAATACTTGGGTGGTAAATGGCCGTTCTGGTCCATATTTTTTGTCTCAAAATAGTCGTAATGCTGAGAGTCTAGGAAGTTCTTTCACGAAACTGGATCCTTCTCTTGACGCTCCTGTGCTGGCATGTATGTAATGCAAATTGGTCAAAATCTGAGACAAAGGAATTTTAAGGCATCAAAATGTAGGTTCAATGTATATCCCCACGAGTAAACTGTGTTCCTGTTATTTGTAATGGAAAGATGAACAATGAAACTTGCTTTTTGTCAGTGATTGGCACAAACTTGACTCGTTATTCTGACAAGAATTCAGCATGTCAGTCAATGGGAAGAGATGTATGGAGGTTGATGGAAATTGATTGCAAATGCCAGCTCCTTGACAAAGTGACATACTAGGGCCACAGTCATTCACTTTTGGGGAGATAGTGGTAATTGCTGAGGCTTTCTGAAGAGCTGCACTGCAGGTATTAATTTCTCTGTGCTTTTCCTATTTAGTTCTGATAGAATCATCAGTTGTAATTTGCTGTCTCTAGGGATTATTGAATGGTTGGATTATTGAACAGCTTCCTGTCTTAGCCTAGGGTTAACGAACAAAGTAGCTCTAATGTCTGATATGTCAACGGGTTTAAAAATGAGGCTATTCTGTTTTGATCACTGCCATCTTGTGTTAGCCTTCCAACTAATATTTGACAAAAGCCTATAATTTTGTTTAAAATCTCATAATTTTTCTGAGTTGTGCATTAACTTGTGTCCATTCTTTTGTTAAAAGCAGTCATGTCAGGAGAATAGACAGAAAGAAAAAAGAAATTTCTCTAATTCATCATCTCCCAAAAATAGTTACTGGTATTCCTAATTCAAAAAAAGCTTCCTGATCTGAAGTTTTCCACATAAGTGAGATCACAACACCTCAGGCATAAAAAGTAGGGCAGCTTTGGAAAAATCAAGAATACTAGCAAGAAAGCCTCTTTTTAAAATGCATCATTGATGATGAAAACTGAGTTCTTCTGAAAATCTTGTTCTTTCCATCTTTTTTAAAAAACCAAAACATTTTCAAGAGGTAAGTTTAAAAAAAAGTCCTTAGAAGCAAATTTTTGTCTGAAAGTGTATTAAGATTGATCTAGCCGTTCTTTATGTTTAAAATCTGGGAATCAAACAGTTGCTGCAGTGGAATATTCCTGCTGGTATCAACCATAAGAGGTAACACAGGCACCTGTATGTGCTTGGTTCCCTTACCTTGGTAAACAAGAGACAAATTGAGGTAAACCAGTTACTAGATAGTCTGTGACTTTTCTGGAGAACAAACTACTCGTAACACTTCCACTTTCATTGTGCATATGCCTTTACTAAGGAAACTTTTAAAGCTTTATTCAGCTGCAGCATAGGAGTCATACCTTTATAACTATCCTTTTAGTGTCATAGGTCAGACTGTTACTGATCAAGCTTAGAGAGGGCTGAAACACCACAACAAAAAAAGTTATTGAAATCTAGATATCTAGTTCCAAGAGAACTGTGACAGAGATGGTAATACTTGACCAAGCTGTATGCTGCTGTGGCCATACTGGACATTACCACCTTCTTTGTGGTGGCAGGAGTTGGTTGCCTTGAAATGAAAGAGGAGTGCTCACATGTTCTAGTCTTGGGGGTTTGGTTGTGGAGCTGGTTATCTTGAGCAGAAGGATCAAAACTTAAAGCATTTTTTGTAGAAGCTTTCAGTTACCTGTGAAATGTGCTTACTTTATGTGTGCTTCAATAATATTTTTCTGAGACAGCTTTTTACACTTATTTCATTCAGTAGAGGCATTTGCTGCATCCAGTGCATTTTTTCAGTGCTCCAGCAAGTTGAAGAGTTCACCTTTGGACCCACAAAAAAATTGAAGGTTTAATTGAAATCTGTGTTTATATTATTCTCTTGATGAACAATATGCTAACAAATGTCTCCAGTTATTGTAGTGAGTCATAAAGACCTCTAGTACCACCAATACTGTAGCTAATCTACAGAATGTCAGTAATGAAAACATTTTCAATTGAATACTAATGAATTTGGTCCAGCACGTACTGTCTTAGGCTCTTATTCTTTCTCTTTAGTTTGGGTGAAGAAGCTAGAATTAGAACTAATTTATTATTAGCTACTCTGTTTGTAATTACACATAGTACTACTTCTGATGGAAACAAAATGCATATTTTTGATTTATTAATATATTTTCAGTGTATGATAATACTATTTTTACTTTTGTGTAATATGTAGCATTTATTTACTACTTAAATACTGACTTAGTTTACTTATCTTTAATCTCCCTCCTTCCCTCAAATTACAGCAAAGTGTATCTATGGAGGCAAAGTACTAGCAGAAGGTCAACGAGTATTAACCAAGAGCTGCAGGGAATGTCGAGTAAGTTTCAGTTGTATAAACTTTTCCTGATTTTTAAATGTATGTGTGGTGTTCAAAAGTGACAATGATAAGTTAATGCATTTCTTTAGGCTTCCCTCATGCAAATGTGACTTCTGTTGTCATGAAAAGGTGACCTTGCAGTCAGTGAAAGCCACAAATAGAAAAAAAAAGAAAAAAAAGTCAGGAATATGACCCTTGCAGGGTAATAAAAACAAGGGCAAAATGACTTGAAGGGAGGTTTTCTCTTTCATCTTCACTTTCATGAGCTCTAGAAAAAGACATCAGTAGCTTGAGGCAGCTACTAATTTCAGGCAGTTTGCTAAAATTTGAAGCAATATGGCTTATATTGTTTGATTTACTCTAGTTTTTCTGTAGAATTACTTAAACTCTTTGTGGCCTTGATAATAATTGAAGTAAATTACTAAGTATTGGACTGGAGTCTTGGCAAGTTCATAACACTCGGACAAATATAGTCAATATTTAAGAACACAAGTATATAGAGGCTGGTTTAGATAGGAACATTGAGGGAGTGCTAGTGAACGTAAGAGCACTACATGGTGTGTGTGTCAGAAACCAGCTGTCAAGACTAGCCCTAGAAGAAGAGTAGATGATTACAAAAGGCCCATTGCTCTCTCTGCCGAGGCACGTATTTGTTGTATGCATGTGCCTTAAACATGATTTATCACTTCAGAAAGGCACAACTATTTTAAACACATTTGCTCTCACGTGTAATTGTCAAATGTTTTTGGTTTTACATCTTGTTGAATTTGTAGAAGGGGAAGGGTGATAAAGAGGAGGCTTACAAATGTTATTGACAGATCAGTATGCTAGAACAATTATGAAAAACATTTGGAAAAGATTACAGTGATCGGGTTATTGTTGTGCTTGTAGCTGAGTGGATAGAGTAGCAATTTTATGTTCATTAATAGAAATGGACAATAACTGGTTGCAGATGTTGTGAAAGCAGCTTGTTAAGCAGAATTACTTTGCTGTTGTTATTGTTTAGCTGTATAGGGATGCTCGACATTGTAGTTACAAATACGTGGGCAAGGTCATTGCCTTGAAAAAAGACCGAGGTGCCCGTTATTTGTAATGTGACATAGAATGCTTATTTGGGAGGGACAGTGCTTATATGAAATAATATGAGAACAGGGTTTTTTTTCACATTAAAGAGAAGCCAGAGAGAGTGATCTGAATTATGTTTGTGGGACATAAATAAGAACATTATATTAATCATTATGAGTATGATAATGCATTCATGAAGATTAAAAACAAATAAAAAAACTTATCAGATAGCTGTCATATTAGAAGTGACTGAAAAAAAGAGCTTTGGCATTTTAGTTATTGTTAAAGTTATATGGCAATGTTAATAGCAGTAACATTGTAGTATTATTTACATCTTAATGGAGAGTATTGGTAAGTGTTTGAAACAGCATCTATGAATGTGATACCATGAAAAAAAAAAAAACCCAAAAAAAGGGTAAAAGGGTATTTTCACATCAGTACAGCAGTGTTTCAAGAAGACATTAAACCTCAGTGGCAAAACTTGTCATTCTGACTTGAGAGAGTTTTTAAGTGGGTGCTGACCTCTGCTTCTATGAGATGATATGTTTCCAGACAGGAACTTCATTCAATGTGTCTTCAGCGTGACCTCTTAAAGGCTGTAAGCAGAACACCTACTTATTTATTGCCTCAATTAGGAATGCTCACTAGATGAAGGAAGAATGGTGATGAATCAAACTGTGTCTGTAGTCATTGTTTTCTATCCCACGACAAGATGTTGTATAAATAAATGTTCTTCGTGCTAGGGGAAGAACTACTAAAACTTTAAGATGGTTTAATTTTCCAAACTTGAAAACCAGATATCTACGTTTCAAAGGCCGTTAAACCATGAAGGGATACAATAGAGGGTACACATCAACTGTCAGTTTATTAGTGTTGATAAAGATGACTTAATTTTGGGGAGCAGCTCTTGTGTTTGTAGAGGAGGATGTGTTTGTAGGTGGGGTAATGTCAAACAGGAAAAGTTGAAATTGCACAATTAATTTCTGTTTAAAGATAGATATTTTATTCTTTGCATAAGGTACTGATCCAAGCTTAAGGGGCTTTTAACTTACATATTTTCTCCATCTGACAAAAATAATAATACCGATGGATTTAGATCAAAGATTTTCTTTATCGGACTGTGAGCAGGTTTTTTTTTTTTATTTCTGAAAACTAATCCAGACTAGAAATCTATTTATGATGCACATCCTCTTAACAGATGTTACTGATGGACAGCCATTCCCAATTGTAAGCCTGCCCACAAACACTCTGTGGGTTAATCTACAGTGACAAAATGACAAAATTAATGCACAGGTTTTCATAAGAATCACAGAATGATTGAGGTTGGAAGGGACCTCTGGATGCCATCTTGTCTTGTTATTTTGCTTTGTGGATTTTACCAATATGGTGATGTGGCTCATTTGAAATCAATGAAAAGAATTCTATAACTTTTGTTGGATTGGGAGTTTACTGCTGATCAGCTGACTTCTGGGTTAATGTCTGTGAATGCCATGATGCCTGTTCATAACTGGACGACATTTGACAGGATAGGGTACAAGAATAAATTCCTCTTTGTTAATGCTGGCAGTGGGCAGTCAGAGTGTGCCATACAAATTCTGCAAAGATGGACAGGGCTCCACTGACTTTCAGGCAGATTGACTAAAAAGATTTCCATAAAGAAAAGGAACTATGTGGTCACTGGAGTGACAGCTAAGGATGCTATTTAGAACTTTTTCCTGAAAGGCTGATCGATAACAGCTAAAACAAAAGAGGAGCAATACCCCAAACAACAACAAAACCCCAAAAGAGCCTTATCTGAAATCTTGATATTGTGTTCTAAAGCTGATCATCTGAAATGAGCTGTGTGTGGTTCAGATTTTCACCATGTGTCACTGATCAGGCTTATAGCCAATTCTTTTGTTTATATACTTTTGTAATTATAAGAAATTTAATTGTCTTATTGTAACTGTTGGACTCCAGATCTCATTGTTGTGGATTGTATGTCACAGGTAGAGCTTGATGTATTTATTCCAGAAGAATGTCTTTTTGACATTTATTTTTGTCCTGATCTGTGGCTACATATGTGAATTGGGTATAAAGTTAGTAATTTTCCTAAGGCTGCCTAAAGCAATAATTCTGAAGTGTGAACTGTTCTTGCTTATCTCAGTGGATAAAATCTGAAAACTAATGATGATAATTCTTATAATTGGTTCTGTACTAGTTTATAGCAAACTGATTTTAATCCAAAGGATATTCAATGTGGAAACATTTCAATTGTTTTAAAAAATAATTACAAATACATTTTATTTGTTTTTTCCAAGATGCAAATTCTGCAGAAAAGGGGAAATATAGGGAAATAAAATCTTACTGTTGTTACCTTAATGGAAGTATCAATTTGAGGCTTTTTTCATCTCCTGATTCACTAAAGAAGGAATGAGCTTGGATTGAATTTGTCTTTAGCTTTTTGACTTATCCTGATCAATGATTTGACTTTTGTATGATTTCTTTTAGCACCTTTTGGACCAAATTTATCATCAGTCAAGTGTTTTCTTGTCCATATGTTGACATACTGTACTCTTTCTGCTGCAATTGTCTGAGCTTGAAGAGCAATGAGTTATAGCCAGAGCTTTTCCAGCTGGTAGTTTGATAACATGATAGTAAATGACGGCGCAGTGTGTCTGGTTCTTTTATCACCTTTGCTGCTGCAGTTGCACAGGCAGCCGTAGGGGATTCCTCCCTTTCACTTATGGAAGTGAGATCAGAAGGAGACCTAATACTTCCATTAACTTCACTGTTCTTGTGTGGGCACTTACTTCGGTGATGTGTGCTGTATGTGATACAGTAGGGAACAGAGCTGCCTTTTTTTTTTTTTTTTTTTTTTTTTTTTTTTTTTTTTTTTTTTTTACAACAACAAACCAATAAAATCTTTTTCTTTTTTTGTTTTTGTTTTTTTTGTTTTTTGTT
>JAAGNO010005039.1:61204-72769 GCA_033439905.1 Ceryle rudis
TGCTCTCAGCAGGGGGGTTGGACTGGATGACCTCTAGAGGTCCCTTCCAACCCAGACTTTTCTATGATTCTATGATTTGAACAAAGATCTGAATCTGACCTTTAGGTCTTAGAAGTCCAGGTCATCTTTTTCTCACCTGTCTTTAGGGGATGTTATGAAATTTTAGGATCAGTGAGCTAGGGCTTTATGACCAGGCAGAACGGGCAAAAACTGTTCTTGTGTTCATATAAACACAAATACAAATAGCAGATGGTATGTCTGGGTTTCTAGTTTCCCTCTTTCAAGGTGAGAAAATCCAGAAAAAAAAAAAAAAAAAATTACCAAAACGACTGTTTATTTATCTCAGGCAAAGTGAAATTGACTCTGGGATATTAATAGAGAAAAAGAGCCATCAAAAATACACCAATGGGGGAAAGTAAATTCTTGTTGTCAAATTCTGTAAGGTATTTATTTATCTCTTAGAGTACTTCCAGTGGAGTGCTTTTAAAGAGATAAAGTTGTAATTACTTTCACTTTGACTTCTGTAGAGAGAGATTTTGTCACATCTTTGAAAAATACTGAAATTCAGAAAGAATGAACTTCAGCTAGTTATGCCTTCATAGAAGAAAGTGGGAAAGTTCATCATGTTTGCAGAAATGACTTTGTATGGAATAAAAGAAACTGTTCACAAAGAAGCTACTCTGAATTTGTGTGAGGGGAAAAGGGAGAGAGTAATAAAAATTCTCCCCTATGAAAAATGATGCATGGATTAATTTTAAACTGTAGAAACAATCCAACTAGTTTTTAGTGACAGAATTACAAGGCAGTGCATGAGCTTGTTCTGACTTCCAGTATAGTTTTGTGTTCTGATGCAATGTCTCATTTTTTCTCTTCTAAAATCAAGCTCAATTATGCATAATAAGAGAATTATGAAGGATTTTTTTTTGTTTTTAATATTGCACTCTATTCTTTTGGTGTTAGTATTGCACTTCTTGGCAATCAGAGATAAGGTGGTAATTTATCCTACAGGGGTTCAGTAGAAAACTAATGAATTGTCATGGCTTCCTAATTTGAAGTTACCTTTTCTCCTAAAACTATTCATGCAAATACACTGTTGAACAAAATGGTTTTACTGAGAAAGAATTGATGGAGGAATACAAAAATTCTGTGTGCACCAGATAGATTTATAGAGAGAATTTCTGGAATGTAGCATGCCAAAGTTTTTCGGAGTAATACGGTAAATGAAATATTACACCTGAATATCTGTAATGAACATGTTTTAATACCAGATTGTATGTTTTTTTTATTTCAGGCCATAACTTCTGTGCAGAGGGACACAGATGTGGTGAAAATTCAGAGTGCAAAAACTGGAACACAAAAGCTACTTGTGAATGCAAGAGTGGTTATCTCTCTGTCCAAGGGGACTCTGCATATTGTGAAGGTAAACAAAATACTGAAACACCTGTCTTCTTAACCTACTCAGAAACATAGCATGAAATAAACAACTGAGGAATGAATTTCATTGCAAAGTTCAGTTTCATAATGGTGAATATCACAAGGGCCCTTTTTGCAGTCATAAAAATGGATTGAAGATTAGAAGTGGTGTTGGACCATTCAAATCACCTATCTATGGGCTTAAGTCATTGTTGCCGTTGTGTCTTGGCACACCATGGTCACGCTGTCATTACAATTCTCAAAATGCCTTTTTTTAAAGACAGTAGCACCTACCTTCTAAAATATTTTTTTTAGAGAAGAATATCTTTATAATTTAGGAAGTTGGAATTCTGCTGACATTTGCGAGAAAGGTAAGTGTAAAGGTGTACTGAGGCTTGACTATAGAAAATGTGATCTGCACAACTTCCTGAAGTACTTCTGTGGGCCAGGTACTTTACTGAAATGGTCTTCCTGTGATACAGAAGAGAACTATTTCTTAGACGAGTGTAGCTGAGGTACTTCTGTTGATATTTTATTCCACCACAGGAACAAATGCAGTGGGGCATGATTTTCCTTTTTGTTTCTCGGTGTTTTCTAGAGCTTGCTATCGTTCATAGCTATGATGTACTTATTAAACTAAACTGAAGAATCAACATATATCATATTCCTTCCTGCCTTTGCATTGTGGTTTTTTTTTTTTTTTTTTTTTAATACCCTTGTATGTCAGGCTGCAATATTTAATCTTTTGGCCATTATAGGCAGTTCTTGAACTACTTTGTAAACCAATATTCCCCTAGATTCTTTTTGCAGTAGTGCTGGTGATGGAAGGGAGATGGCATTTTTGACAAGCTGTTAAAATACACTGTAAGAATTGGAAGACAGGATGAAAGAATAAAAAAAGACATGCATGGACTGGGCTTAAATGATCCCGCTTTCATAAAAAGACTTTAGTGTAAGTGAACAGGACTACTTTAAATTTTTTATTTTTCTAAAAAGAAAATAAATTTGAGTGGTCCTACATATGCACTTTCAGTGACTGGGAAAACAGTTGACACATTTCTTTTTAAAGGTAGGCAGTAGATATAATGTATATAAACAACTCTTTTTGTGCAAACAACTGTGAGAAGAGCTGGTCTATACTTACTGCAAGGACTGCTCAGAAATCAGAAGACCATAACAAGGCTCTTTATCAGCTATTACACAGAATCCAGTATTTGTTCCCTTTTGCAGTTTTAAATAAAGTCAGTGCTTACTGTTTTTATTTACCTAGTAGCAGACTGTCCATTTCCTTTATGGAAAAAATGTAAACATACTGAGTCAAATAATTGTGGAGATATTGGCAGTGCATTAGTGGTAGTGGTGGGGAAAGAAAGAGCTTTCTGAAGATATTGCAGGGAATTACAACATACCTGTTGTGTTAAATTTTGGAAGGGCAAATCAAATCCTTGACTTCTAAGCATACGGGTGAAATGAGAGGTAACAGAAAAAACACAGCTGCTGTTTCTGCCTGAGACTATGGGATAGAAGAGAGAGGTGCTTTCTGCATGTTATGAGTTTATAAATTTGCTAGATAGAGTGTAGATGTTAGGAGACGATGTGGGGAAGAGACAGCCCTTTAGCAAGGGGAACTACCAACTGACAAATTGATTAGCCAAGAGAGGACTCCTTTCAGTCCTATGAAGAGCTTCCTATCACTCCTCAGAACAGCTTTCTGCAAAATTTCTTTCTATGCCCCTCTAACCTCATTTCTCTCGTCAGTGTGTTTAATCTGATAAATGGAATCATTTCAGTTGGCTGTATAATTTTCTCAAATGCATGGTGAAGCTGTGATTTAAATAAATGAGGTCTAAGGCATGTATTTGAAGGTACAATTTGGCAGGATGTTTGTGTAGTATAGGAGTGTATTTTTTTTTCTGGAGTTTTGGACTTCTGTGTGTGCTGTGTAAGAATTAAATACACAAAACAGCTGAACAGCAAGTAGAGAAAGCACTAAACATGGGCGGAAGCAAGGAAATACCATTCTCAGCTGTAGTTCTGAATGTCTTAATCATTTCTAAGCCTTGGGATTTAAGACATGTAAGATTACTGTTTCCTTTAAGATGAAGTTATACTATTTCTAACCTGTGGCATGTGCTGGTATCACCTCAGTTCAGAATGCTCTAGATCATTAACTTGGAGCTCTCTGGATTTCTCATCTCTTCCAATACCTTCGAAGTACTTGTGCATGTGAATTCTAATGTATTGTATTATTTTACTTTACCCGTGTTTTTACTGTTATTTCTTCTCACTCTTATTCACACAGTTTTATCCTTCTGGAACTTATGGCATCATTTTCGGTCTTGTAAGATCTCTGAAGAATGGTGTTTGAGTCCGCTTTGCTTCTTGACATGTATTTGTGCCTTTTTTTAGCATTCCATATCCAGATTTGCCGTACAGTGGAAAAAATTAAAGAGATGCATGGAACTAGATGACCTTTAAGGTCTCTTCTAACTCAAACCATTCTATGATTCTGTGATTTTGTGCTGTATATTTCGCAGTGAATAACAAAAGCAGAAGCATTTCTTTCCGCCACATTTCAGGTCTGCATTCTTTGTTACCTTCTTAGTTTGAAACATCACCAGCCCTTTTCTACCTGCAAAGTTGTTCTGTTGGTGCAAAAGTGATTATTATCTAATTGCTGTTGAGCTCTGATTCAGATCTGAAGTGGGATGAATCTCCCAGTTAGGATAAATGACTTGACTCTGCATGACTCTTCTTACTGACAAGAGTGTATGAAAGAAGATAAGTATTAACCTTCTGTCCTTCATGCACAACTTATTACGCCCCCAAGAACAATCTAGTAGAAGCGATACAGTAACATAGCACATGATGTCTTGTCATGTTACACAGCAGGTGCTTAACAAGTGTGACCAGAGAATGTTCCTGTCATAATGGGTATAATGTAAGAAAGGATACATTGACTAAAATGGACCTATAAGATTAGTATTCTCATTGTATGACTACATTGTAGGGTGTGCTTTCCCTGTATACCTAAGTAGAATGACACATGCTCTCTAGGATCTCTTCCAGCTGTTGGATGTAAAGAGTCTAAACAAGCTGTGTGAATCTGAGTTGATCTTTTAGGAACAGGTAACAAAAGAAAGCTATTTTACAAGACTATAAAAAACCAAAACACCTTCTCTGGCATAAGTAGCCTGTTACACAGTGGTTAGAAGTGGCTATCTCACGTGAGTCTGCATTACCTTGAAGAGGAATCCAAAAGTTCAGAGGTCAAATATGGTGTTGAGAATGCTTTGTATTGGCTTTTTTTTTTAAATTTTTTTTTTCCTCCTTAACTGGTAAAGTTGCATTGGTTAATAGCGACAGGAGAAGATCTGTGAAGAATATATTTGTGTGATTAATTTAGGCAGTGTAGTTCATTTCATTACATGACCTAACCCTCAGGGTCACCTTAGTGATGTTATGTCAGCTGAAAGAGTTATTGAATTAAATGCATTAATGCTTGTGAAAACTCTTCCTATTTTTGTGCAGATAGAATGCTCTAGAACCACTCCCGGCTTTCATTCGGAAGGAATTGACTAAGTCACTCTTTCCCTTCTATGTCCCAAACATGATTTTAAATGTGTTGTTAACAAATTATTGCTCATTTCAAAAAATGTCATATAAGCTATGAAATACTATCCAAATTCAGAGAACCTGTTCGTTTTGTAGTGAGAGTGCTTTATAAAGCTTAGCTGTAATGTTTAATTCTTTGACTTATCACATCCTGTATGCTATTAGCTGGTTAGTGTGTAAAACTTCTTAGGAGCTGTTTAAACACAAAAAGAATAAACCTGGTTCTGCATATGGCCTTCACAGTAAAAGCCTACTGGCAATCCACTGAGTTTACACAGCTGATGTTTTTCTTGCTGCCTAAAATAAGTTGAATTTTGCTGAATATTTCTCCTCCTCCTCTGCAGTGATTTCATTGCAGGTGTTCTAATTTCACTGCATTGTGGCTTGGAAGGTGACATTAACGTTATGTGGTATCATATAAACCTTCTGTGTGGCAGTGATGTATGACTGTGGTTTTGGATGGTGTCCATTGACTTGACTTCTGGGTCAGCTTTTAATGATAATCCCTCTGTCTGTTGTGCTCTCAAAAAACCTACCTCACAAATTGTCTGCAATTCCTGAAGTCATTATTCAACACATCCTATAAGAAGCTTATGTTCTGCACAAGTGCTGCATATATGCATAGCTGTACATACCAGATACTTCATGAAATTACCTCAAGTTAAGAGAATGGGACAAATGTTGAAGGCAAATGACTATGTTCACTACAAATACACTGAATTTTTCTCTATGCTGAAACAATAGCAAAGAGGAGGGCAGGAGAAGAATCTAAAAATGCTATAGTCAAGATCAACATCTCTGCCACAGACTATGTCAGTGGCAGCATTTCTGTTGGAATGAAGTCCTTATATAGAGACTTAATCCCCCACCACAGCAAAATCATAAAAAACCGAAACCGCTTTCCCATGCCAAAACCCACAACCAAACAAAACCACACACACTCCTTCTTATAAATGTGTTTACTTGATGTCAGATTGTTTTGTTAAAGAAGTTCAGTTTCTTTGAAAGACTACTTGTTAACCTAGTTTTTAAGACTTCAGTTACCTGACAGTGTGAATTTTAAACTTCCACTGATGTATCTAATCCTATTGATCTGTGAACCATCTCTTGATAATGCAAATAATACATTTGTCCTGCCTACTGTTTTAATACATAGACTTTTTATTTCAAATTATAATCTTAACCACTGCATGAACTTGTCAGTCAGCCTCCTTCATTTGTGGGTTCATGGACTTAAATAAATGAGACTTGCAGTTTCCTTGTGCTATGAGCTGCTAGTGGAGGAGACGGAATTAAAGACAAAATAGACCTTCCTGCTGCCAAGTGAATGCATACATTCAAAGACAGCAATTATATATTTGCTAGTGGACATAAAATTTTCAAATGAAATGTTAAAATTTATGTACCAAGAAGATTCAGGAGCTTGTTGGAAAATTATGTTTATGCCTTATATGGCTCTAGATGTTACTTGTATTTCAAAACTGCATTTATATACACACACAAGTGAATTAGTTTAAATTCCTATTCCAACTACCAAACCCTGGAAAGTGACATTATTTACCATCCCCTGGAGTAACTAGTTCTTTTGGTGTATTGTCATGCTGAGATTTATATGAAAAAAAATTTTAATTTCTAATAAGATAACCGTATGTTTTGGAGTTATTGTAATAAAGTGTCATAAATAATTATGGCTCCAAAGAAATTCAGCCTTGCAACTGTCAGTTCTTATGTTATTAACTTGCACTTGAATAGATGACAATCATTGCTATTAAAGGAAAAATCCCTCTCACCCCTTCATAATGGCAATGAAGATACTGCTTTGAGGTTGATGAGATTTTTGTTCACATGGAGGGATTTGAGATGCTCTCTCCTCTCCAACAAATGCTCTTACATGTTAGAGTTGCATCCTTCTGAACAGTATTGGACGTAATTTGATATCTCAGATATAAAGCTTTGCTTTTCACCTGTGTTATTTGTTGTCCTGGTTTGAGTGTGAACAGAACTAATTCTGTTCAGTGATACTACTTTTCAGCTCAGTTCTTCTAACTGCACTTTGTCAAGTTAGCAGCCTGTTTTCACAGTCAGTGTCCGCTCCTAGCAGTGATAACACCCCATGTTTAGAGTTAGTACTAAGGGTTGGTGTGCAGACCAAGGCCACTGCTGGATCTTGTGTACCACACTGGGGGGTGCAGGAAAGTGAAAGGCCACACCTGCAGGGAGGAGCGGACAGGGCAGGTGACCCCAAACTGACCAATGAGGGATTCCATCCCATATACATCATGCTCACTATAAAGTTTTCACCTCTCTCTTTACCTCCTCTTGCCCCACTTTGCTGGCTTGGCTTGGCTCAGGTCCTCTTGGTTTCTTCTTTAGAGCATCTGAGGGGGATTCTATCTGTTCTGCCTTTGATCCCAATCTGTCTGTTCCTAAATCCGGTACCAGAATCCAGCTCCTGAACACAGCTCCCATCTGCTGTTCAGCTCAGTCTGGGACTCCCCCGGTGCCTGCTCCACAGCATCAGTGGTGATGGAGATGTAATTGCCATCAGGGGGGTTGCGTTTGCTACTGGTTTTGTATATATTTGTATATATTCCATTATTTGATTTATTATTATTATTTTCATTAAAGCTGTTGTAATTTCCTGTTCTAATTGATAAGCGCCTCTCCCTTAACAGAGAGCATCCATTATAGGTCTGAGGGGCTGCCCTGACCCTAAACTGTGACTTTGCCACAAGAACAGGTTGATCACTTCTAATACAGAATGAAACAATACCGGTCTAGTTCACTGCCTGCCTTTAAGCACTTCACTGTCTCTCCAATCTATACATACTTACATTCAGCCTCCAAGATATTTTTGTGTGCCCACATTCCAGATTTGGGGGTAGGGATGCTCTTGTGTATCTTTGAATTTGTGGAGGTAGGAGCAGAGCTGGAAGTGACTGCCTCTCTTTAGGACACTGTCTCTACAGGTAATCTAGAGTTTTAGTGCGTCATGTACTGCACTTCCTCAGCCTTTTCTTCTAACTACTTTTTAAAAATAGAACTTATCTCATTTTCAGATGGGTTATAAAAAAGCCCAGTGACATGTTATTCAGTACTAGTTGTAGCAGAATCTAACTTTGAAGCTGACCAGTAGGTGGAAAAAAAAAAAAAAAAAAAAAAAAAAATTGTATGTTCCTGCTGGGTCAGCATCATTATCTTTACACAGTAGTGACACTTACAGCAAACTGTCCCCATTGCCTGTTCCAGCACTGAAAGGAGAAATCCATGAAAAAAATGGTGACATGATATGTATGTACTAACACTTGTGAGCAGAAAGAGTTCCTGCTGCTTTTTACCCATTAAGCTTGTATTGATCCTGATATTGCCAAAATTCTTCCTTCAAATTATGACACAGTATAGCTCCTGTCACATTTCTGCTGACATCAATGAGGAAGAGAAAAATTTCAAAGAGTTTTTAGTGGAGCTGTGACAGTTTAGGCCAGGTAAGTGTTTGCATCAAATGTTGGGCAGCAAAGTAAACAAAAAAAATCTGAGTTGTTCTTGTCATGATGATCAGAAGTTTGCTTGTTGTTGAGCTGGACTGTAAAATGCTGAGAAATATTTGTATGTAATGAGGAAGTTTTGCTTGGACTTGAATGGAAGCCACTTACCAGCACTTTTATACAAGTTGTTAAAACATGCTTAGCTCTTAAAACAGAGGCTGAGGTTTTGCCTTTTCTTAAATCTGGAGCAGAACTAGAATACTTAGAAAAATGAGGTATGTGAATGTGTTTGCGACGTGTGTGTATCCATATATACAAAATGGTGTTCTTCTATTGCAACACAAAAGGCTTTAGTTACCTAGGATCTGACAGAATAGCAGCTTTCTGCTCCGTGGTAAAGGACCTGGAGGTGTTGGTTGACAGCTGGCTGAATATCAGCTAGCACGTGCCCAGGTGGCCAAGGCCAACAGCGTCCTGGCTTGGATCAGCACCAGTGTGGCCAGCAGGACCAGAGAAGTGATTTTCCCCCCGTACTGGGCCCTGGGGAAGCTGACCCTCAAATCCTGAGTTCAGTTTTGGGCCCCTCACTCCCAGAAGGACATGGAGGTGCTGGAACGTGTCCAGAGAAGGGCAACAGAGCTGGGGAAGGGTCTAGAGAACAAGTTCGGTGAGGAGCCAGCTGAGGGACCTGGGGTTGTTCAGCCTGGAGAAAAGGAGTCTCAGGGGAGACCTTCTCTTTCTATGCAACTACATGAAAGAAGGTTGTTCAAAAGAGGTTTGGAATGGAAAACCTCCAGATCTAACTTCCAATCTAATTTTTGGTGTGATTTTTCTTTTCTCTTATCCTGTACTGTGTTTTGCATTGGAGGGTCATCAGATGCTGTTAACTCTCTATGGTTACTTTTGCAGTGCTTGGGAATGCAGAGGGCAACTATTTTGCATAGTTGAAAGTCTTGAAATGAGAAAAAGATTATCTCTTTTAAATGCTGGTACTTGTAAACGTCTTTCAACTACTTGAAGTAAGTTTGATTTGTAGTTTTGATGCTCAAGCTGTCTCTCCAGTGCGGCCCAAGAATGGCTTTGGGGGCATCATGTCCCTTGTCCAAATGGAAGTTCTCGCAGACAGTTTTTAGATAACCTTTTGGATTGGGCTTGATGTTGACCATGTGAAAATGCTTATTGTAAATCATGTAATCTCACTGCTTTAGGGTCTATGCTGGTCATACGCTAGTAGAACAGGTCAGATGAAGAAAGGATGTGCACTTGTCCTATAGCAAGATATATTACAAACTGAAATGAACACCCTCAACCCCCCTCAATTTTAGGAACACAGGAAAAAACTTGATTCACCACAGGATCTGTGTGAAGGACTTAAAGAACTCTAATCTTAGCCTTGAGAAGGTTGAGTCCTGAGGTAATGGACACAGTGAAGTACACCGAGAAAATAATTTTGTATATACATGTTAGAGTTTTTGGGGAAAAATGGCATTGAACTCCTCAGGAACTGTTCTCATGGCTGTGGTGTGTCAAAGTTTGTGTTTTGCTTTTTTTTGGTTGGTTGGGTTGGGTTTTTTTACCCCTTTAAGCAGTTTCAGCTGCTTCTGTACAAGTAGGTCTGATGCTCTGATGCTTCTTGAACAGATGCTGAGCCATAAATGGGTAGGGACCCTGAGGGACACAGTGACACTTTGCATGGCTGCAAAGCCACAGCATCCCATCTTAGGAGGAGGTAACAGATGAGTGTTGCTGCAAAGAAGGAGATAGTGAAAGGTGAAGGCTCTGGGGAGCCCAGAGACTTATGGTGCTTGGGGTCTGTATTATAGGTCACTAATGCAGCAGCTTTGGTGCATCCAGAGAAGGGCATCTAATAGATGTGTTGTGTTAACCAGTGATATGATTAAAATTAAAACCTTTGCTCTACCCAGAGTTAGTTGCAAAAGAAAACAAAAAAGTGTAGCAAAACTACCCCCTTCTTCCCACAACTGTTAATTTTTTTTGAAAATACTGAATGAATTAAGTTTCAATCCTTCAGTCAAAAACACCCCACAAATAAATGAAAAATCATCTAGTTTCTCATAAAAATATTTTTAATAGAAAATGTGTTTTTTCTCTTTATAATAGCATAACTGGGGACTGTGTTCCAGTAAACATTATCTACTGCCTTTTTCCTTACATGAATATATTTTGTTTCCGGTAGATGGAAAACCAAAATTGGTTCTAAAAGTAGAACAGTCTCTAAATCTGTGACAAATGTCAGTTTATACTGTCATTTTTCTCCACAAGATTTAGTGAGTGACTTACTGATATGGTTCTGGGTATACAAAGCTAATGTACATATGAAAAACAAAGCACAAAAATGAAGGCATAATTGGAAAATAGGTTATTGCTAACCTAGGGCTTTGCTATATGGTTAACCCTCTCCTTCTAGAATTTCAGTATGCATATTTTGTATCCTTTTCCAACATTTCTCCTTACAGCTTTTGTCATATTAATTGGGAATTGAGTTGTACATGCTGATTGTGCAGGATGTGTCTGTATTAAGTGCAATGTTTTCTGAATTTGAGACATCAAACTTTTGCCATTATCCAGATGGAGCAGTGTTACAGTGGTGTATAGCTCTGTTTCTGCTCACAGTTGAAATTGAGACATGTTTGTTTTGCATGTTTGTATTAAGTTTTTGTCATGGTTTAGGGTCAGGGTGGCCAAAGAGGAAGAGAAGGGGAATAAGCGAGAGAGAATTAGTGATTAGAAAAGGAAACTAGAACAGCTTGAATGAAAATGAAAAAGAATATCAGTAAAAATAGAATATATACAAATATCTACAAAACCAGTATTGAACCCAACCCCCTAATGTTAGTAACATCACCTTCACCACTGATGCTGTGGAAACAGGCACCGGGAGGTCCCAAACAGGACCCCACAGCAGACGGGAGCCGTGTTCAGGAGCTGGATTCTGGTACTGGATTCAGGAACATACCGATTGGGATCGAAGGCAGAACGGACAGAGTCCTCCTTGGATGCTCCAAGGAAGGAACCGAAAGAGGACCTGAGC
>JAAGNO010005039.1:72869-93843 GCA_033439905.1 Ceryle rudis
GCAGCAGACACTGTCTGTGAAAACAGGCTGCTAACTTCAGAAAGTGCAGTTAGTTAGAAGAACTGAGCTGAAAAGTAGTATCACTGAACAGAATTATTTCTGTTCTCACTCAAACCAGTACAGTTTCAATTTCAAATAGTAAATCAATTCCCTGTTTTTTTTAATGCAATTCATTTACAGAAGCACATTTATAAATTTAATTAAGAAAAAGAGCAACATGTTATTTTCTTTTTGTATTGCATGAGGAGCTGTATTTGAACCAGAAGTAGAAATAAGTGTGCTTTTTCCAGTTGCACTGTCCTACCAAGAGGAGGAGGCTTTACCTGGGCCTTCATGGATGTAGGATCTGTCCATTTCCTGGTCTTTATCTGTGCAGGTTGTTCTTTTTTGGTTTCTTTTCTGGAAACTGGGATAATAGTGTTAACAAAATCCATTGTTGCATTTCTGGGGGATTGTGATGTTTACTGGATGAAGGTAATTGATAAGGGACAGTACAATAACACCACAAAGTAGATTGAAGCGTATAAAATTATGCAAAATGCTTACAAAGCAAGAAATTTGTTTGGTTTTTTTTTGGGTAGGTGTTTTTTGGGTAGGTGTTTCTTATTTTTTATTTTTTTTTTTTTTTTTTAGTAGATATTATTGACAGCTGAGGAAAGACATTCTATAATATGTTGATGTAATACTTAATCTTTAGAAAGATAATTCCTAATCTGTAAGATTTTTGACAGACAAATCAATTTCGTTTAGGTCGGTGGCTGCCTCTGAAAAGTCTCTCCAGAAGTGCATTTTTCTAAGATATCTACCACTATTTAATAACTTGCTTTTTTGTACCTGAATCGATTTGGAGGCTGAGAAGACTTAAAAAGTTAGAATGAGACTTTTATTCAAGTAATTGAAATTAGTACAAAAGTATATGCAGCATCTACAAAGATAACTCTTATATTGATGCTAGTTTCCTATTGATTTGCTGACTCAAAATATTTTTAGTATTCCAGTTCTTTCCAAAAAAAACCTTACCCTGTTTCCAATTAGTGTACCTGTTCTTCATATCTAAAGGGTAAATTTCAAAATACCCTTGGGGCATTCGAAATTTTTTTTTTTGCTTAGCACTTTTTAAAATTTCCTCCTTTCATTTCTAGACTAGATATCTCAGTTTTCCTTCTTGCTATTGATAGTTTCTGATTAATTGAATTTCATAAACTTTTATTGGTTATGTTGAAGATGTTGCTGCATTTTTATCTTGTCCTGAACTCCCTCACTGAATCTGAATATGCCTTATACCAGGATCACTGTTTCAATAGTAGAGAAAGATTTCCTCTCTTCTTACAAGCTTAAGAAAGTGCTTGAAAATGGTTAGGATGAGATTGGCAATGCAAACTGCTTTTTATCTCTCATCTACCTTAGGATTGTTTACCTCTCATCTTCATTTTTGTTGATTCCTTAATTTATATGACTCATTTTCCCTTCAAGCTTTCATCAGAGAATGGGTCTGTATGTGTTGGTAACTATTAGTGCTGAGATAATTATATGAATACACAGTAGCATCTTCAGATGTGAATATGAGTGAGTTTTATCTCAGCGATACGCTGTGTGTTGGAAAAAAAAAGAGAGTATCTAATTTGCAGAGAGTTTGCATTGAAAAATTACTGTGCCTGAGGGCTGGCTCTAGGCACAGGCAAATCGGACAATTTCCCAGGGCAGTAGACCTCTAAGTAGGCAGGCTGGCCATGTGCTTACCCTCTGTTTTCCATGTGTTGGTGCCCGAGACACAGGGCGTAGTGGTGCTCCTACCTCTGCTGCCCGGGGAGAGTAGGGCCTGTCTGCATGGTGGACATTTTAGAAGTAGCTGTTGTTATTCCCACTTTTTCTCTTTCCTCAGGAGCAGATCACTCAGATCATTGTTCCCTTGCTTCACAGTCCCCCATCCATAAGGGGGGGGAAGAGTTGGTTCAGCCATTCATGTTGTCTTGACTGTGCTATTAGTTGGTTTACATGGGATGCCATGGCAGCCTGAAATTAGTGCTGATGCATTCCCATTTCCAGGAGTAGGGACAATCCTTATTTCCTCTTCATGGAGCTCCTCCTTGCCACTAGAATGTGGGTGGTGTTGTCCACTGTGAATTTCTCAGGCAAAATGAATTTTGCAGTATTTATATGGACTTGTATTTTAATTTAACTGACAAATTGAAAATTGGGAAATATCATATGAGAATATCAAGATCATTGATATATATTACAATCTGTGTAACCAACAATTAGGCTGATGCAGACTCTTAAGACACTAGTCTCAAAGATCCTTAGTTCGTGGATATGAATTATTTTTCAGTTAAGTTCTCTCTTTTACTAGAGTGATAATATATGTTTAAGTAACACTATGTTGGTAATGAAAATTTTCCTCCATGTACTTGGTCACGAATGACATTAACCTTTGAAGGTCAGACCTTCTCTTCTGTTCTGGAGCTTGCTTTAACCTGTTACCCCTTCGATGACTTTATTTGCTTTTTGGCTTTCAATCTCACTGGCTGAATCAGTGCTATTGTGAAAAGGTCAGCAGCAATCTGAAGTGCATTCAGTCTGTGAAAGAATGTAAGGCACAATTTCCAGTCTGTCTTTTCTATAAGAATCAAATCAGAACCTGGTACTGCCACTATGTGTGGTTTTCATCTAACGATTTTTCTGTACAAACAGCAATATCAAATTTGGCTAAAACACGACCCACCTTTGTGGCTGGTAGGGCAGGTGATGCTTGACAACACAGCAGCTGCAGTGCATCAACATACCTGTTAGTAATTAGCACCTTGCTGGTCTTACTGTCAGTGCTAGCCGACAGAAAAGCTACAAAGCACTGGATGTTAGGAAGACATAGAGGTTTTGTCATACTCTGTTCTGGTTGCCAAGAGTACTTGGTTATGTATTGTGGCTACGTGGGGAAAGTGGTGACTCGGTCTGAACGCTAACAAATTCTGTCAGTTGTTTCTTGGTTAATATTGTCATTATTGGATATTCATTAATGTGCAAGAGATGATGAATGGGGAGGTGGATGAAACCATCGTCTCTCATTAAACATATGGAAATGAATTTCTGTTTCAGGTGAGTAGAATTATTTTTTTTTCTTAGTTAACACGACATAAATAACTGGAGCTCAGTTACATCTATTTTGCAATTCACATAAATCTTGAGATGAACTAATGAGGAACATGGAAATGAGAACTGTATCTTGGACTGCATGGGAATCTAATCAATATGAATTCCCCTGAGCTGTATCTGTTTTGTGCAAGATTCCCATTGATTTTGTAAACATTTTAGTGTTAGCCATAATCCCCTTAGAATATAAATTTTTCCTTGGTAGTTCCTCCTGTATTTTAATTAATTCTAAAGTGTCTGACTTGAGAACTCATCCTTTAATGTTATTACTAAAACAGAGAAAATCTGCCTCATTTTCTTCACAGCCTTAATCTGACCCCTGTGAAATCAGTAGGCATATTGAATTCTAAAGAATTGGTGATGCTGAGAAAGCCTGAGACGGATAGAAAATGTCAAAGTTAAAAAATGAAAAAAAAAATCAGAATTCTTAGGGAAAAGCAGCCCATTTGTAGTGAAGTATTTTCTTTTTTTTTTTTTTTGTAAAGCATGAGTTTGTGTTATAGTTGGTAACTCCATATCCTTTGAAAGAAAAACCTAAGGAGATTGAGATGATCCTTTTGGGACTGGAGAGCTGGTACATGGACATTATACACTCATTCTGATTTAAGGACACAGGGGCATGAGCTCTCTATTCCCTTTTAAATTGAATTAGTTGAAAAAACATTTGTGAATCTATAACCTGGTTGGTGCAATTTCTTTGACCTAAAGTCTTGGAAAAGAAAAATATTTAAGATGAGACGATACTGATTTTTATTTTTTTTTTTTTTTGTATGACATAAAAATAAGTGTCTAACAGCTAACATAAAAACTGACACTGTTGTTATTCCTTCAAATGTATATAGTAATAGGACATATTCTGACCCATAGATGGAAAGACTGCGTCATCTGTTAAACTGTTTGGAGCTACAGGGGATAAACTGAGTTAGGGCTGTTTGAACTGCAGCAGCATCAGATGCTATTCTTTGATATTCCTGATAAGGGTTGTGTTTAAACCCTAAGGGAATTTTGTTTGAATGTGTCATTTGTATGTCGTGTACATATGTCGGTTTTATGTCATGGAGCATATTAGATTGCTTGGCTATATCAAGAAAAAAATGATTCTTGAAAAAATAAATATCTTTTTGCTGCAGTTGTTTAACCAACAGTGGGACTGAGCTGCTGTGTAATGCTTAGCTGAATTGTGGGAATAATATGATGTTATGGTATACATATAGACAGGAAACAGTCTGTATGAGTATTATGTGTGTATATATATATATTAACTTAACCTGAATCAATATGCTTGTGGTGTGCCACTAAAGTTCTAGTGGTTTGAGTTTTGCTAATTTTGTAATTAGCCTTCCTTAACAGATTCCATTGCAGTTAAGGGTAGCTATAGGATGCTTTTGTAGTCCTGGGATTTTTCGTACACATGATAAGGTATGTCAGTAAGTGTGTGCATATACAGCGTGGAGTGGAAGGATCTAAAGGTAGTTATATGCAAATATGCATATAACTGTTTTTATCTCTGCGCTGTCTGGGACTTAAGTTCTTGGACACAGGCTATCACTGTGAGAGGTGTTATGTAAATATATGCTAAAAAATAGGATTTGTTTTCCAGGAGGCTTTATAACCTAAGAATAAGACAAGCAACTGTATTTTAGGTGGGTGATAAAAATGTGGGAATATGGTTTGAAGATGAAATCCTAGAACAGCTTCCTTTTTGCTTAAGTAAAATCCTGCTGTTGTTAAGTGATTAGTTTCCACTTCAAAATTTATTTTTGTCAACCTCAAATAATTCTGTTGACATGCATTGGCTGCGGTAATGAAAATAAGACAGAGGCATCTCTCTCTGAAAACTAGGAAGTTGCTTTAAGCTCTTACTTCAATGAGAGCTGTCAGAGTCTACAACAGACCTTACCTCGGAAATGCCGAAGTCCGTGATGCCCTGCTTAAGATCAGATCTCACCCAGGGTTTCCTCTCTGCCATGCTCCACAGGACTAGCTGCCACTTGAAAGTAGTAGTGGATCATTTCCACCCAAGGGAGAGCTGTGGTGTGGCATTTGGCCGCATGTCACACGTTGTCAGAAGATAACAACAGGAAACCCCCAACAGCTGGAGAAATGCAAAAATGTGAAACTGGTTGGAGTACACCTTTAGCTGAACTATTTGTCAAGGCTTTTAGGCATCATGGAAAAGGTTTATTCCAAGGAGATTTTGAAGGGAATGATATGCTTGGGGTGATACTGTTAATACAGAACTAATCTTGAGTGCAATGAGAGAACAAGTGACTGTGCTTAGGTTTTTGTTTGTTTTGTTTGTTTGTTTTTTTTAAGTAATGAATTGTCAGAGGTGACTGTCACGATTTAATTCTAGGTGAGAGTCAACCTACTGGCACCAGATATATAGCTAAAATGGGAAGAGTGCATGATAGCCCTTGAAATTGAAGACAAACATGACGGAAAACGACAAATGAGTCAAGGAAAGTATAGAGAAGATATGATTAGATCTTTTATTGAACCTAAATAATGTGAACTCAGATTCGCACACTGGCATGTGTAGCTTTGCATGACAGAACTGAAAAAAGTGCTGAGAGAAGGGCTGCTAAGTGCTGTATGGTACATCCTTTCCATGTGCTGGTTCTTCCCTGTTGGCCACTGGGGAAGAAGCTAGTGCTGAAAGCTGTTCCCAATCACATGTCTGCTGACTTGTCTGATACAAGTAGCAACCTTGGTTAGATTTTGGAGGACTTCCCTGCAGCACCCAGATTCTTGATTTCTCTAGCATTTTAGGGCTCTGGTGTTCTGCTCAGTAGGCTGTACACCAGTTAGCTTTGTGGCTCATGAGATGGCTTATGATAATTGTGTGCTGAAGTGAGAATGTATGTGTGGACTTACTAAAAGTTTTAAGAGTGTTTTTCCTGTGAGTACCTAGCACTGTAGTGCAAGAGAATCACAGAATAGGGTCCTTATTAAATAGTGAGGAAGGGATTTTGTTTGGGTTGCAGCTATTGAAGTATTGAACTGAACATTGCCTGAAGAGTTTAGATGAATTTTGTCTGAAATGCAGTGTTCTGTTCTCATGTTCTTCTGCCAACTCTTTTATTGTTTAAACATCAAGGTTGTCTTGAATGACATGTGAATAGTGAGATGTAAGCATGAGGATAAATGTTAGTTTATGATCAAATCATTATATTCTTCACTGTTTTGGTGTTGTGCATATCCATTTAATGACTGCAACTGTCTCACACCAAGTTTCATGCATTTCCCTCCATGACCCTTTTTACCCCTGTAAATGAATGAATGATGTTTATTCATTATCTCTAAGTCACTTTGTTGTGATGAGGAGCAACTTTGAAGGATGTTAATAAACCAAATGGGAAGATACCAAAAGTTGTTTTCTAGGCTTTATGTGAGTTGATTATTTATGAAAAGAAGCACCATCCATAGCTGCATGCAGACTCATACATATTTATCCACTACTATATTTTAGATGTAAGCTATGTCTGTACCTTTAGGCTGTTGTTTCATCTCTTGTAATCATGTTGCAATAATTAAAACATCAGAGAAACAAACAAACAAACCCTCATTTTGGTGTAATAGAGCTTATGATGCCCAACAGATAGAAGTAATTAATTTTTGCATGAAAAGCATACAATGGGAATGGTATCAAAACCGGGCGCTAACCAAACCTTGTGTCTAGGAGGCAGTAAGGACACTCAAACTGATTGGGGGCCTTACTGATACAGGACACATTTGTTTTTTCTTGTTCTTTTGCAGTGTTTTGATGTACTAAGAGGCTGCATTTGTCACACTGGAGCAAAGCCTAGTTACTCACCAGCTGCTTTCTTTGCATTGTTTACTAAATTCTCTTTCACTGCAAATGGTCTCTTTCCTTTCAAAAGGTGCCAGTCATATTTTCTTTTTCTAAATGTCTCATCAAACTTCATGCAAAACCCAGGCTCTTACTGTGTGACTTCTTTTGTTTGTTTGGACAGGTTGGCTATGTAGACTCTTGATAATTTTTTTTTTTGATAGGCTTCTTGTTTTTAGCTGAGATTTCTGAGAACTTTGCTGTATCCTATGATCAGCATATATTTTCTCTGAAGCTTAGGCCAGCAGTTTTAGTCACTGGCCCTAGAACTAGAAGTGAATAGTTAAACATGCTGCTTTTGGTTGTGCTTGTTTTACTGTCTCTAGGTGGACATGGTATGAGAGTTGAAAAGCTATTTACAAGTGGTTTAAGCAGAATACAAATACTTTCCCAAGCCTTTCATAATTATCTTTTTCCATTGTCTGTGCACTGCCATTCTAATGACTTATTTTATAAAGTTACTGAAAAGGCTTCCTAGTCTCTCCATGGGCTCCTACAATTCCCCTTCCAGTGGAACCAGAGCTCAGTGTGGTTCCACAACAGCAGCAGATGATTGTCAGGGTCCAGCATTGTTGTGTTGCTGCAGTTCCCTACATGCTGGATCCCAAGAACATGTCTCCCAGGGTACCTGGAGTCGACTTCACAAAGCAGTAATGATACAGCGACTTGCCGATTGCCATAGGGACAGGAGCAGGGCTCACAACCAACAGATAAAAAAATCCTGTTTCTGCTCTTTGCAAAGCAGATTAAAAAGTGCAGTACATGCAGAATGCGTTCTCACAAAAGAAAGCAATACTTATGAATATAATTGGCCACTGCAGACAATTTTTTCCTGACAAAAAATTAAGCAAACACTCCATGAGTTACTTGGCATGATTAAAAAACCCCAGCATGGCTCTTTTGAGTGGGTAAGGCGGACTTGAATCAAGTTATCTACTGTCATGCGTAGTGTCATTATAGATGTTAATCTTCACATCTCAGGTGGTAGCCTTGGATCATTGAATATTAGTTTGATTGAACTTAAAAGTCGCATGAGATACTGCTTTTAAGGTAAGCAAATGAGGTTTTTGTGGGAATGCAATATATAGTAAGAAACTATTATTAAAATCATAACAGGGCTTCTCTACTGACAGTTTCCTGATGTGGCTGCTGGAATTAAGTCATTATAATTTTTTTTTCTGTGGTTCATTCTCTTGTCATCAGGATGTTATTCTAGCCCTTTGAAACGTGTAGGTCTGGATTAAAAAAAAAAAAAACAAAAAACAAAAACCCCCCAAAAAACCCAAACAAACCCCAAACAAACCCAAAACAAACAACAAAACAAAACAAACCCCACAAAAAGCTTTTACAAAAGTAGAATCCTCAACTAAGCAATCTCTCTTTTTAAAAGTTTCTCCAGGGGATGAAAAGGCTCGCAGCCTTCTTAGGACCAAACTTTTTGTATACAGTAAATGTTGTGGTATAGTTAAATAACAATATGCTATATGAGGAGGAGAAAATAGTTGGAGCTTTTCTTGTATACAAGTAACGTACCACTTAGAGCATGTGATGGAAACGAGGGCAGCGTAAAGGAGATCTATAATTCTCATGTTAGAGACCAGCTGCCAGTGCTTTTCCCTTGCTTGGGTAAGTGCCTTGACCACTGGCCTTACAAGGGAAATTTCACTCTCTCCTGATGAATCTTTTTATGAGCAAACATAAAAGAGTTCAAACCTCACCTGCAGACGAGTTTGCTCTGATTGTTGGGATGGTGGCCAGGGAAGCGGAAGTGTGAATCCTCTAAAGTGGAGGAGTGACCTGGATGCTCAATGTGTCTGAATGCATTTAATCATTGGGCAGTTGCACAAAGGGAAGAAGCTGCTTTTTTCTACTCTCTCTGTTGGAAAAAGAAAAAAAAGTTGTCACAGAGAGAGAGGTTCAATCCCTAAAGATACTTCATCTCTTAATCTTCAATTCAATTCCTTAAATTTGTGTGACTTTAATAGGTGTTTTAAGTGCTTAAGTAGAGATTAGTATCCTACATAACTTGAGCCTATTGTGCCTACATTCTCAGGAAAGTGTGACGTGAAGGTGTCTCTGTGTTGAATGGTGTGAGGCCTCTAAGCCTGGAGGAGAGGTAGGATTTGAGCTAAACCCTTGCCGTTACCTTTTTTTTTTTTTGTCAGTTAATATGGGCAGTTTCCTGCTTAGCTGTAACACTGATGTGAAACCAATTCTGAGAGTCACCCTACTCTTATACATGAACCACAGGTATCTCTGTCAGGGTTATAGCTTTTGGATTAGACACCAGACACCTGTACATCTGAGGGAGCCAGTAATAGTTACATGGAAGTTGTGACCTCTACAATAGCAGTTTGGACCCAAATGTTTGTTATATCTACCTCTGTTATTTGACTAAATAATTTTAATATTTGGAAAGACTCTGTGCATATTAATAGGCTAAGGAGTAAAAACTTGCAATAATTATTTAAAGATAGCACAGTGTAGCACTCTTCTTGGCCAGCTCAGGACGGGGAACAAAATGTGGGTACTAGTTTAGGAAAGTTAAGTGTCTATATCTGTAAAGATGAGGAAATGAAGATGAAGCAAACCAGGGCTTCTGTGAAGTATGTCTACTGAGCAGGTCACTCAACCCAGCAAAATATTTGATTAACACACATATTCATAAGTAAACTCAATATATGTGATTTATGTTTGTTCTCATATGAACTGATATACAGAGGATTTTCTCTGCGTTGAGAGATGAACATAACTTGAGAATAATCTTAGTTTAAGATCTTAAATTAGGTGCACAATGTTAAGATTCTGACCTTAGAAAAGTTACAGCATAATTTCTTGTAGAATTTGATATATCATTTGGATCAATTTTAAGGACAGCTGGGAGACCTCCATATTATATTTGAATGATGAATTACTTCAATGAATGAATCGTGACTAATTGAAAGATTGCTCTTGTGCTTACCAGTTTGATTTTTGATGCCTGTGGTAACATCCTTGAAAACCTCATAACCTGTCATCTTTACTGATATTAGTGAAAGAAGAAGATTGTAGGAACTAAGTAAGAACGGGTGCTTTCTGTGTGCAAAAGTGAAGGAAATGCCCTGGGCAATGCTTGACTGTTAATCTTTATAATTAATTGTTCATAAAAGTGAAGACCCACCCAGAAAAAAAAACAAACCAACATTGATAAACCCAAGAAATTGGTATCTCTGGGTGTCCTGGCATTTCTTATCTGAGAAGGCAATGTTTTAATTACATGCTTTGATAGTATGCTTGTGGGGAGTTGGGTATTTGGATTGGTGGTACTAGAACCAGCAAGCAACAGAAAGTAGAAACTTCATGTTGAAAAAGAAGACACTGGAATGTGGTGCTATGTTAGAAAGGATTTAAATTTCATCAGACTTCTATAATATTCTGCTGGTTCATGGCTCATGCTTCATTTACTGTCTTCATTAAAGGCTGAGTAACTTCATAGCCTAACTTGAAAAAAAAATCCAAAAGTAAAATTGAAAATTCTTTGATTTGGAGTGTTTATAAGCTTGGTTGTTTGAGTTCTTTTATTCCTTTTGAGAACAGAATACTCTTTTCTTAGTGCCATGTTTCAAGAGCTGGATTTAAAAGTGCTATTCTTTACCACCTGTAGAGATCCAAGGTCTTTTAGAAGCGCTTCCAGTTTTTTGCGATCAAGTGAAATAGATTACTGGGGATAATTTCACCACATGGAGTTCATCTGTACCATGTCTTACTCGTTACAGCAATGTCTAAGCAGAATCCACACCAGTACCTGAGATTTTGTACCTCGCAGATTAGCACCTCCTCCATTATTTGGGTGGCTTCACCTACATAATGAGATCTGAGATATGTGAAAATGCCAGTGGATGTTCCACCCCCACATTAAAGATCTCTTGGGATTGAAGTCAGGTCCTGAGGAACTGTATTCCTCAAAATTTCTCAAAATTCCTCAATTTTTCTTGTAATTATTACCCCAAAAGGCTATTTGTTGGTATTCTTCAAGGGGAACCTAAGGAGGTAACTTTGTGTGGAAGGTAAAAAAGACCATTTGTCAGTGTTTTAAGTTATATAAATACAATCTTTTCAGATCTGTGCTGCTACTTCCCTGTTTGCTTATCCTTCAGTGTGTTCAGGTTAAACTTTCTTGAGTTGTACAAGATTTCAAGAGCTGATTGTGTGTATGATAGTCCCCTGTTTAGGCTGAGAATGCTCAGATGCACTGGCAAAAGCCAGTGTGAGAGTGAGCAATCATATTAATCAGTCTCACTTGTCATTTCCTTCACTGACAAAGAGGAAAAGGGTTAAAATGTCCCGTGTCCCATTGTGAATGGGATGTGTTTGGGCTTCCCATTTCGTATTGACTGTGTCCATTGTTGTGTAAATGCTCCAGGTGATCACTGTATCCTTTGGGACTTCTGAAGGTGGATGATCAGCTGAATTGTTCCTTCGTGTCTGACTCCTGTGTCCCAGTTCAGCCAGCTAAGTCAGCCTCAGTTTAGCTTTTAATCTTATGAGTAGTCCCACTGAGTTAGCTAGAACTGCTCAGGTGCTTAAAGTTGAAAACACAGTGAAGTGCTTTGCCAGCCTGTACCTTTGCACTTTCTGACTGTTAAACACTTTGAAGATATTTCTGTTGAATGAAGATATTATCTTCAAAATTTTCAGCTTTGCGGGATTGTGACTTTCTGAACTTCCGGCGTTAGAAAACTCTTTTGTGTATGAAACTCTAAATAGCTTGCAACTCCTACTAGCTGCTGTAGCTCTTGTTATAATACCTTCTTTTGTAGTGGTGCAGAGAAAAGTGGAGTTGTCTTTATACTACAAAGAAGCTGTATCTTAATTTACTGCCCTTGTGCTCTTTCAGTCATTCTTGAACAACATCCTATTTGTCACCAGCATTATCGCTTTTTAACTTAAGTTCACATTGTGAGCAGTTTGGAATTTAAAGCATTGTGTCTGAGAGGCATTAAAGTAGATTAATTACAGATACTGCTGAAGATAGGTGAAGATCCTTTTGTATATTGAAGCCTGACTGGACTGTCAGTCGTGGCTCTCAGTCTTGGAGGAAGTCCTTATGGCATTTGGTTTGTATTTGCAGCTTCTTTGCACTGCATTATTAAAATAAATTTTTAAAAAGTCATATGTCTTCTATATAAGCAAGTGCTATTTATTGTAGATACCATGCACTTTTAATAATGTCTGAGGCAGAGAGCACAGTTGCAAGTTAAACAAAAGTTGTGCTACATGTGAAAAAAAAATAGCCTTTCCTCAGCATGCTTAAAACCCAGTTGATTTAAATATGTTTTGTTTTTTTTTCTCCAGTTCAGTGTTCACCATCTTGTGTGGCTTAAACTTTTTCCATTTGGAAATTAAACAAAAAATTCAAAGCATTTGATGAATGCTCGTTCAAGATTTGCATACTAAAATATGGTTGAAAGAAAACATTTTATTTAATTGTAGGTTTTTGACACAGTGATAAGGGTATCATCAACACATTAATTGTGTATACGAATCATCTTTCACATATGGTACCTGTTAATAGAAAGTGTTTTAAAGTAAGTTGAATACCAAGGAAAGAAAAAAATACCAAGAAATAGTTTACCCATTGTGAGTGTTATTCCTGAATGTATGGTTAGAACAAATTATTGTTATACTTTTTTCCAAAACAAACAAAAACTTCCTATACAATAAAGCGGAAGATGAGGATTACGAAAAATATTTGATCTCTTGGGTTACGGTTTGTCTTTGCTATTAGTGGCATCAGCCTGCACAGTGATTCCAGGAAAGGTTTTTAAGTTAAGGTAAAAGGATGGAAAAAGGAGATTAATAAAATGTTAGCATGACAATAAGTGAGTCTGCTGGAAACACAAAAGTTGAATGTCAGTCAGTGACATTCATAAATTGCGAGTTAAAAGCACTGGAAGCTTCTCTGATATCAGATAAAGAAAGTAATTGATGTCTGCCGTTGTCAGCAGTATTATTTATCTTCAGTATTTTCCCTTTTGTTGCTCGAGATGATCTGTGTAATTTCTTTCGCCCTTAGCCTTGAGAATGGAGAATAGAAGGCAAGGCAGAAAAGCAAAGGAAGGGAAAATCTTTCTTAGAGTGATGTGTTTCAACCCTTTCCCCTCCTCCCCTGCCAGAGGTGGTATATAATAATACAATAATATGTCTTCTCAAAATGAGAGTTGAGACAGAATGCACTGGAAAATAATGTTTTATATAAAGTTCATTTTCAGAATAACATGAGTTTTGAATTGCTTTTTCTCAAAAGTTGACTTAATCATTACATGCAGTCAACTCTAGAAATGAGCTGAGTTAAGGCATGTGCACTGTTGGTCAATTCAACATCAAAAACTATTGTATTTTTTTCATTGTATGAAAATATTCTTATATACACAGAGATCAATAGCTGATATTTCACTTTTTCTTTTCCTTCCTCTGTCCCTTGATAATTCGATTGCATTAGGCTCTTTCTGGGTATAATATTTCTAAATTGCAGAAAGAAGTCCTGATAACCAGTTTACATTTTTAATTTAAGCTATATTTGCAGCTAGGAAGTGAGGCACCTGACCCCTACTGGCAGGTTTTTTTAGGAGCGTTATCCTCAGAGCCTTGGCTAGAAACCGGTTTTGACCATTTGAATGTGGCCCATTTTTACTCTGCTTTTGAAACAGAAATGGTATCTGGTATTACTGACTTGTTTCCAAAAAGCTTTGGGTTGTCCTGCAGTTGTTCCATTCGAAATGAAATTGGAGAGAGAAGTAGAGGATGATTGGTATACGTTGAAAGCATGAATTCTGCAGTGCTGTATAATGATGTGGGTGTTGTTGGGTAAAGAAATAGAGTTGGTGGAGGCCTGATTCTGTAGTTCAGTGACCCTACAGTCACTAAAGTTACTTACCTTGTTTTAAAATTACCTTTCTGTGGTACCTTTGCAAAATTATTTTATTTCTCATGGGAAGGTATTTTGTTTCTCAGAATAACGCTGTACCCCAGGTGATAGTGTGGTTGCCATGGTAATCTGCTAGCAACCAACCTCTTAAATATGTTACTACTGGCAAAGAAAGGGTGTCTTTTTGACTGCTTTTTACAGATGCTTATTTTATAGAACATTCTACACTGAATGGTATGATTTTTGGGATAAAATGTCCTTTCTTTCTAAAACTTAATTTCTTTGTTAGAAATAATTTGTTAGCATCACTTTTTTGGGTTTTTTTTTCTTAATACAGTAAATATATAAACTTCCTATCATCCCTTCCCCCAGTCTTCCTCCTTTTTAGAAGCTGTTTCAGTAACTGGTATGTAAGTGTGATTGAGCCAAACTGGATTTGCTTACATAATCTTACTGAATTATCAGATGTGTGGAGAATACCTGCTTTTATTTTGCTTGCAATCTGTCGTCTTCCCTTGTTAAGTTTTGGGACGTAAAGCAGAACAGCCTGCATGCATGCATACCTGCTTGTGTGTGTGTGGGGAGGGTGGGCAGGAGGATAAGTGAGCTATTTGCTGTTTAATAACTGAGTCTGGTGTTTTGTTTTTTTTTTTTTTTTTTTCTCTTCTGAGCCGTGTGGAAAAAAAAAGTGGGTTTTTTTTTGTTTTTTTTTTAAAGAAAGTGACTTCTGAAATTCTTGGTTAGTATTGTGTCTTAATAAGCAAAGAGAAAGATGCGAGGATTTCTTTTGAAAATGAAGGTGTTAGTGTTCTTCGCACCTAATCATCCAAGGTAATGGAATTAAAATGAAAGTACTTAAGGCTAAACTAAAATGAAAGGACTTAAGGCTAAGCTGTACCTTTTGGCACTTGTCTAAACAAGAAGGGCTGCTTTTAAACTGAATAGCAAAGAATTATCACAGAAGGTGTAGTGGTCCAGGAACCTCTCTCTCCCTGAGACCCTGTTCCCGTGTTACAGGGCTTCGCACCCAGCCAGGCATTGGTGACGCTGCAGCAAATTGTGAGGGTTGTGCTTGCTCCTCTGTGGAAAGCTAGAGAAGTGTGGGATATTGACTCTGTGCACTCTCCACATTTCTAGTCCACCTGCTCTGGGTAGGAAGGTGTTGGCATCTACTGCAAAAGTGGATTTATTGTGACATATAGCATAAGTTGAAGTCCCAGTCAGGCCCTTAAGCAAGGTTTGATTTAGCTGCTCACTATTTTTCATGAAGGCTCTAGTGAAAGTTATTCAGAAGGTTATTCTAATCCTGTTCCGCATTATGAAAATAAAAGTGTAATTTCAAATGAATGACTTGCCAGACATTGAATGCCTAGCAAGCTTGTGCTAGTCCCTAGTGTAGGGGGTCATCAAATCAAATATTGTGGCTGAATTTTTGAAGTGCTTGGATAATTTTATGACCAGCGGTAGCATTTGTAGTTATGAAAGGTAAGATAAAGATCATCAGCTCTCATGCTTCAAGGCATAAGGTAATCACTGCAGTGTTACAGGAGGGTTATTTCCCCGCTGAGCAACATTACACAGTTGGTTATGTACATTATGAGGTGTGTTCTTTCTTTTGATCTAAACCATTAGCCAAAGAGGTGACACTTGATGGGCAAACAGGTTACTAAGACAAATCTCATATTAACCATAGAGGGGATTTATGTTGCTACATTTTGTTGCATCACACAATCCAAGCTGTAGCTTACAAGAATGTCGATTCACTGAAAATCATATAGAGGTGAGAGGTTCCTATTTTGGGCTCCGTAAGTCTTCAGCTGCTGCAAGATGCTTATTGTTACTACATATATATTTTGTTGTTTGTAGTTGCTGCTCTTTTCTGCCTTGCTCCCACTTGGAGCCAGCTTCAGCCCATAGTCTCTAGATGTGCTTCTTTGGATTTCACAGTAGTTGGCAGGCAGACGCTTGGGTGCAAGAGTAAAAGCTGGATCCTGCCTCTGTACGCATCTAGTAACAGGGTTGTTGGGCACTGCTGGGTCTTGTCTGATGTCTTCTCTGTCCTGATGGATTGGAACTAATTTCTACATAGCTATTTAATACTTTTGCATTCTGTCCATATTTAAAGCTAGCCATGAGAAAAAGCTAAGCACAGTAAATTTATATATAATAATAAAAAATATTATTATCTATATTCTCAGTCTTTGTTTAACTAGGCTGAAATGGCCAACTTTTCCTTGCTTCTTTTTATGAAGGTTATTTCCATTCTTGTAATCCCCTCAGAAACCCCTTTCTGGACACAGGTAGAGGATTTGTTTTGAAAAGAGGTGATCAGGAATCTCCATGTTATTTTGCACAATATCTGACTAGTTCTTCTCGAAAAATGTCTTACACATCCCAGAAATTCATTAGACCTTTTTGCAGCTGCAATACATTGGTACCTCATAATCATTCTATCGACCAGCTTTCTTCTCCATTTCTTACAAATTGATGAACCTCCAGGTTAAAGCAGAAATCCTTGTCATTAGTTTGTCCTGTCATGATGTTGCACCTTTTGCTTTTAAATTGCATCCCATTCAGTTTTCTAGCTCACAAGGTCATCTCATTCTTCCTATGTGATGATCTTGTCCTCTTCTGTGCTAATAACTGTGTCATCTTTGGTTTTGTAATCTAGTCCTTGAGCCAAGGTTGTTAATGAATATATTAAACAGGATCAGTCCCAGGAGTGGTTCCTGAGAAATACTATTACTAATGTTTCTTGATCTTGAAAACTGCTTTTTTCAATATAGATTCTTGTAGTCCCTCCCATAGACAGTTTTCTACCCATATTATGATGTATTCTGATGTTATTCCTCATTGTCTGCCTATTAAATAATTTCTTCTAGGACACTATCAGATGCTTAGTTTAAAATAAATGTATTAGTTGCACTATATTGCCCTTATGTAAGTAGTCAGCTATCTTACTAAACAAATGTGTTATTTTTCTCAAGCAATCTGCTAGTAATGAGAATATATTTCTTTTTATCACACTTGAAGTCTACCTTCATGCCCTTGATTACTGCCTCTTCTAAAGTCTGCCATGTTCGGTGTCAAAATCACTTGAATATATGTTTATCACTTCTCCTTTCCTGGAATGAAGGTCCAATGTTTAGTATTCTCCGGTGTTGTTTTTGCTTTAGCAATGATGATTTGGGAGGCACAAAGTTTTCAAGTAAAGGTTTATGAAACTAGCTGGTATAATGTGAAAACTGTAGTTCCCATTAGTTTATAGGTTTTTTTAAGAAAAAACTTGTCACTGAATTTGTATTTTCATCCTCTGTGGGTTTTTTGTTTGTTTGTTTTTGTTTTGTGTTGTATTCTGGAAATGCTCCTGTCTTGTGTGCTTGTGTGATGTTATTCTTACGGGAAAATGAGGACATTTGCCCATATTTGGGGCTAAACAGAGTCAAGTTTTTTTATTGAATATATGAGAGTAAGAAAATTCATAACTAGTTGTTCTCTTTATGTTCCTCATTCTTCTCAGGTAAAAAAGAGCCTCTCACTGTTCATTCCATTTTCCTTTGTAAGATTGTGCTGAGGTACTATTTTTATTGTGTGGCTAACTCAGGAGACATGGCTTACCTTGTTAATCAATCTCTCTTTTGCTTACTCTTGATACCTTCTTTGAAGTGCTTTTCATTCTTGCTGTGTTTTTCTCATTTTCATTCTAAGTAGTTTCAACCATTTATTAAAGTTATTTCTCTGTGTTCTTCTGCTCAATGTAATCCAATCAGTTGTGTTAACTTCCTTTGGCATTCAGATTTGGCACTGTTAAATCCCAAACCTTCTTTGTAGAGTTATTTTTATATGTGCTATTATATATCAACTCATCAAAAGCTGAGTTAGTATGCAATCATTTGATCCATTTTTTTCTTTAGCCAGCTTTTCTATGGGATTATTGCTGCTTTTAAGTTCTTCACCCCGATGTCTCTGGTGAATGCTCAGCTGTGATTAGACATAAAGTACAAGCCTGAAAGCTTTACACAGTGGGTTAAAAAATTGAAGACTGCCACCAAAAAACCAAAACCAAACCAACCAATTAAAAAATCACTATAAAGAGAGGGTATTTCCAGTCTATTCTTGCATTTGTGTTTACTCTCAGTCAACTGGATGTGATGACAGTATTAGTCCCTGCTTCTTATACATTATATAGTTTTCTGTTTTCTGCTCTTAAATTTTGGAGATTGATAAATATCTGAAGTTGTATCTTTTAATAAGGTATTTTATTTGATTTAGAACTGTCTTCATTTTAGTTTCAGATTTATAACTGTAGTTAATCAAATTCTATTTCAAATTAATTCAGTTTGGAAAAGATTTTTAGTAATGAGATTGAGTCTTTAAAATTTGAGCATTCAGAAGAACCTCTTTGTTTGAACCACCTGTAGTTTTAAAGGAAAACATTATCTGCATCGTGGGCATACTTTATACTAAACTGCATAATAAAAAATGGGCTAAGTGAAGTGAGAACAAAGAGTATACAGAATTATTTGATGCACTGCTTGTAGCCGGAAAAAACCCCAACCCATTATAATGGGGTTGTTCTGTATTGTATCCACAATCAAGTTATTTCACTTGTTGTTACAAGTCTGTGACTTCAGTGGAAGGCCATGGCTAGTCAGACTGTAACAGCTCTGTGGATATGCTGCACCATCCTGTTTCCTGTTGTAAAACATGCCAAATCCTACTGAAGTCATAGTTTGAAAATTAGATGTAACTTTCTTGTTAGAAAGCAACTCATTGATTGTTATTAACCTTTTGAATTAATGGGTTGTGTAAAAGAGCTCATTCTGAGAACCAGAACAGCTTTTTTTCCCGTGGGCATTGCACACTGGTGTTCTGCATACCATTTCAGTCAAGATTCATTCTACCTAGTTCTTTTTAAATTTTCCATATAAGTTCTGACCCAAACTTTGCTGACTAGGAATGTGAAATCTGACAACTTCATATGCATATGTGCAAAGGCTTTTTGTATGTAAATTTGTCATAGTCTTTCTGCTTAAATTGTGTTTTGAAGGCTGAGTTAATTACATACTCCATATTTCTAAATGAAATACACCAGAAAGTGTTCAAGAGAAATACCTGATCACAGAAATTGTCCAGGTGTCTTAGTTTTGGCCTACTCAAGGGAATTTAAACAGTCGTATTTTAGGCATTAGATTTATAGGATGTCTTACATTTTTAAGCAATGATCATATCTGTGGATTTGACTAGAAAGAGAAGAATATGGGGAGCAAGATTACCTCTGTAGACAGTCTGCAAGGGCAATTCAAAATTCTCTTTAAAAGAAATCATTGTTAAAATTAGTAAAAAGCCACTGATGTAGCAAGCGATGGAGGGATCAGAGAGACTAGAATGCTGGGGGAGCCTGTGGGCTTAAAAAACCCACCACCACCAAAATCTGCTCTTGAGAGAGGAATAGTAATTAAAAGGTGACCTGAATAAGACACGCTTTTAAAAAGTTTTAATTTCATGTCATGAGAAGGCCAAACTCACAATTCTTCTAGCAATGATGGTTACAATTTTTTTCAGTATTTTAATTACTTTTATTTACTTATATAAAGCCTATTGTGACTCTGTAGATTTTCATTGGCCTTAATATCTTTGAAATAGGCATCAGAAAATGTATCTGAATTTATTATGCTTCAAGTAACTCTACAGAATCTGTAGCAAGTGTTTCAGCTGTTTATAGAGTTATTAACACTTATTAAGATGTTAAGAAATGTATAGAAATAGGATTAAGAATTGCAAATCTTTGGGGAGCGTTGTAAAACAGATAAACAAAAAAATCCCAAGAGAGTAAACTCACCACCCCAAACGGGAAGACCTTTGCAAGTTGCCTCTATTTATACTTCTCCAGACTGTGGCGGGGATGGTTTTCTGGTAGGAGAGACCATTTTTCAAATCTCTCTACATCCTCTTTTGTGTGTGGCCCTTGTTCCCTTGAGAGGCTGATGGATGTCATTTGAGAAATGTCATACTCTCCAAAAAATATTTTATTTGTATTACTGAGCACTACTTGCTTAATTTGTTCTAAATTAATGAATGCTTTCTGGTGAGCTGAAACTGTAATTTTGACAAAACCCCAATAAATAAATTCTGATACTGGACTTTGCTCTTTCTGATTTCTGAGAGATGAATTCAAGTTCTGTGAACTCTTGTGTTCTTGAAAGGCTACCTATTCTATATTCCCCATACACACAGGCTGTATTTATCCCCTGCTTGTTCTTGTACCAAATTTGTCTGCTTCCGTTCCTCAGGGAGAAACTGCAGGTTGTGTCTGTGGTCTTTGGAAAACTCTCTGAAATACTTAGGAATCTGAAAATGACTGACAACCTCTCTGCTCCTAACAGTACAAACTGGGGGTATCACATTGGTAGGGAATAAATATTATCTTTTTTATTGTGCCTGTATTTAGTCTGTACACTTATTTATTGATTGATATATATATTTTTTAAATGAATACTTTTGGCATAATAAGCTGATAAAGAGAAATAGGTCTAGTATAATGATCATTACACACTTAATTGCCACAGCTATAAAATCACACACTATAGGATACTGTGAACCTTAGAACCCCTGGAAAAAAGCTGTGGAAATACACAGTTGGAGAAATAAAGCAACCTATTGCTACTGCCTCGCAGGAAATGGCACTGTAACATGTGAATAGTGGCATTTATTAAAAAACAAAACAAAACAAAACATCCTGATTAAGATCCAAGAGGAAATCTGCATTTTAAACACAAATGGGTATCATCTCAAAAATTTGAGAACTTGCCAGTTATAAAGAGAAGATTCTCCCTCCCATATGCCTTTGGCCACTGAGGAAAAGCAATAATGATAGTGAGGGAGAGTGAAGAACTGGACAACATTGAATCCTTTAGTATTGGTCACCCTCTTTTCCTATAAAAGCAGCAGGTGTTGTTGGTTTTTTTTGGTTTGGTTTGGTGTTTGGTTTTTTTTTTTTTTTTTTTTTTTTTTTTTGTTTGTTTTTTTTTTTTTTTTTTTTTTTTTTTTTTTTTTTTTTGGTTTTT
>JAAGNO010005039.1:93943-119316 GCA_033439905.1 Ceryle rudis
TCTTTTTGTTTTTTTTTTTTTTTTTTTTTTTTTTTTTTTTTTTGTTGTTTTTTTTTTTTTTTGTTTTTGTTTTTTTTGTGTGGGTTTTTTTGTTTTTTTTTTTTGTTTTGTTTTTGTTGGGTTTTTTTGGGTTTTTTTGGTTTTTTTTTGGTGTTAGTTTGGTGGTGGCTTTTTTTTTTTTCTTTCAGAGGCTTAAGGGGAAAATGACATCTGAACACTGAGGCAAATACACTGTACCAAAGGACTGTTTGTTGCATGTGAAGTAGTTTCATGGTGTAAAAACTATTTGTTGATGTGATTTCATCAGTTGTCAGTTCCTGAGAGATTGCAGGTAGTGTATCTCTTTGAGCTCCATGTTTGAGACAGAGGAATGATGACAGATTGATCTTAAAGGCTGCTTTTACAACCCATGTTGATAGGCGTGGCTATTGACAGAAATCAGGGAGGACTTACAAACTGATTCCTGAAGCAACTTTATGATCATGTGTAGGTTGCCTAAGTTTCTCCTGAACTGTGTGAGATGCTATGCTGACTTGCACTATTCCTGGTGGTTTGTTTCCAAAGGAATCTGATGGTCTGTAGGCCATTGTGACCCTAGTGCTCTTCAATGCTGGGAAAATAAGGATGTGGCTGATGAGGTGAGGAGTAAGAAAGGGCAGATATGGCCATGTTCCTCCTCTCCTTTCAGGCCAAACAGAACATCACAGCCAACTTCTGCTGGAGAAACCCACTGAGTTTGGATTCAGCCTGTCACCACGTGCCCGGTAGTCTAAGCACCCTATCAAATACACATCTAGGAGGGTCTCTGCTGGGTGAATTACACAAGTCTTTTGCACAAAAGCTTTCATTACAATTTGTATGGCTGAAATGTATTGAAGTGACCTGTGATCCTGTGTCTGTGCACTGAGGTGACCAGCCTAGGAAGCAATGGCAGTCAAATTGACAGGTCTCTTATTTATTGTAGGAATGTGGTTGTTAACTCCTGTGGGTTTGTTGTTACACTATCATCTTATGTTCCCTTGTTTTTTGCTGTAAATCTTGGCTGTTTGGTGCAAATAGTAGGCTCATAGAATTAAATAGTCTTCGCATTGGGTAATTTTTCTCTCTAACAATGCAACAAGATGTTTTTAAGTTTAATAGTATAACTATAACATCAAAACCCAGGCTGTGGACACCAGAACTTTCCTTTTTCTGTATAACAGACTATAGAGGATAGCTGTCCAGGTACAATGCCATGCTGACATCTATAGTTGGATGCACAGTCTAGTCCAGCTGGCTGGAAGATGCCAGGCTGGAGAGCATGTCTGTTTCTGAAGGACAGAGTAGCTTTGATCTGCAGCCATCTGTGTAGCCTTGCCATGGCAGGCTTGGTTCCTTTGCTCCCTACTCTTCTTTTTACCTGCAGAGACAAAACTTCTTACAATTATCTGCACTGAAATTGATAGAATTATATCTGTCCAAAAGTGCTTTTGAGTTAAGAAGTGGCTAATTCAGAAGTCTAGCAATCAGAGAGACTATTGTTTTAAGCTGTAATACATGTTTCTTCATATTGTACCTCAGCTTGCCTCAATAACTGTTGTGAAACCAATTCCTTTATGCCTTCAAGATGTTGTTTGTAAAACATCAACTATCAGTATTTATTTACACGGACACTAGATAAAATGGCAGGTTAAAGTAAGATTGATAAATTGCAATACTGCAAAAATATAAACTGGTGAAATTTGTACTCAAAAATAGGAACAGTTTTCCCAGCAGAGAAAACAGCAAGAGAACTCAAAAAGAGAGAGAGAGACTTGAGAGATGCTGTGAATAGAGGAAGAATTTATTTATTCAAGGTAGTCATAAGTTGGCTATACGTAAGGGAAATTTAGTAAGTAATATGATTCACTTTGGTCACCTCGGAAACAAGCTGTTCATCTGTTAGTAGATATTTGAATTATTATTCAAATATTTTAATATTTTTTTACCAACAGCATGGCTAATCAGATGTTTCAATGTGTGATACTGCAAGAAATTAATTTACTGACATAGAATCAAATATAGATTTTAGCATATGTGTAGTAATACTCGGTGTGTGCTCTTAGTATTTACTAGCCAAGTCTGAAAAACTCCCAGTGACTGAATGAAGATGGATGCTTTTGACTTTTTATCTGCTTTGTGTTAGTGCTTATCTTTTGTCACTGATTCCTGAGCAAATTGCAGTATGTGATATCCCTTTAATTATATACTTGTGCTTAGGATGCCCAGATAGAGACTTCAGGGTTTTAAAGTGTGAAAGGATCCTGTTATGTAAAATGAACAGTATGCACAGGGAACAAAGCCCCTTCTGCATCTGCCTTGGGGAACTGAGGATTGTTTTAATTCATATGTATATATGAACATGTGTGTGTACACCTGTGTTTGAAATACTACAATTGTCAGCAACCTGAGGTTTTTATCAGCTGATGATTTGACATGCAGATGTTCTAATGCTTGAGCCAAAGAGAACATTCTATACCCATCATCCTTGCGATGGTGTGTCTTCTTCATATTTTAAATAATAGTAGATTCATGGGGGATTTACCAGAGTACAAGAATCCAGTACTTAGCTGGAAAACAGCGAGAAGATTTGTATAACTAGAGTCGGTGAAGATTTTATGCTATGTAATTGTATTTATAAGTAATTCATGTCAGTTTTCCTTTTGCTATGAGGTCTATATGCCACTGTGTAAACCTCAATTTAACTGCAGTGATTTCACTATTCATGTATAATTTTTTTTTTTCTCCACATTTTCTCTAAAACTGTTTTAACAGAATCTTGTTCTGGGATAAATTTCCAAGGTCAAAGCAGCATATGATTTTATTGTTCCAAAATCTTTGTGAAGATTCAGAAGCAGAGTTCAGAGCATGTGACATGTTTGAGGCAAATGGCACATGCAGCTAGATAATTTGAAATTAATAAATAGAAAGCTATTCAGAAAGGACTGTAAAAATTATGAAGGGCTTGTAGGAACAGATTTATGAGGCAAGACCAGAAGTTATATATGTATAGTGTGGTTGAAGGGATTGAGTGAACATAACTGTCTTCAAAGATGTGCATGAACAGTCAGAGAGCAGGTTTTTGTGAATTCAGGATTGTGGACTAGACAAAAGACGTGTTTTAGGGCTGCCAAGATAATGACAAGGTACAACTAAGGAACAAAGTTGTTAAGATTCCTGAAAAACTGGAAGGTAAACAGAAACTGATTCTCAAGGAGAAAATTCTATAGATATATTCAGCTTTGTTAGACCATAGGATTGATCAGTCTATTGTGTTGATAGATTATTTTACTTACTTACGTTTGGGTTTATGAAAGCACTGCAGGAGGACAAGAAGCTGCTTGTTACTGGGAGAAAGTGGATGACAAAAACAAAAACCAAACTATTTTTTAAAATTTTGAATATCAATGTTTTGTGAGAAAGCGGTATGTGCTCTGCGTACAGATCTTGTTATTGTGCATGAGTAATTTTTCCTTGATATCTATTATACTCAGAAATACAGATACAGTCTAGATACAGCTGTCACATACATAGTTTCCTTTGATTTAATATAATGTTAAGTGGGTTGCCTGAAAAAGGCTGGCAACTGTGTTAAATGATGGGTTTATAACTCAATAGAATTTCAGTAAATCACTCACCTTAACGAAAAAACAATGCCCAACTAATTAAAATTGCATCTATCAGCTGTTAAAATTGCAGTTATTAGCATCATTCTTACAGGAGTTGAGTGGAAACTTGAAAAATCTTGATTTTGCTTTTCCATCCTAAATGCATCTGTGATTCTTCATTCTTCAGTACTTGAGAGGTACCAAACATGGTGATATAATTGCTTAGATTACTTTTTCACAGGCTAAAGGAAATAGAATTCTTAGTTTAAAATAATAAATAAAGGAAGGGGGTTGACCTGGGCTAGCTGTCAGGTACCTGCCAAGCTGCTCTATCATTTCCCCCTCCTCAACAAGACAATGCAATGAAAAGCTTGTGGGTCGAGATAAAGACAGGAAGATCACTTACCAATTACGATTACAAGCAAAATAGGCTCCACTTGAAGAAATTAATTTAATTTATTGCAAATCAGATCAGAGTAGAATAATTGAGATGTAAGAACAAATCTAAAAAACACCTTCCCCAAAGCCTTCCCTTCTTCCCAGGTTCAACTACACTCATGATTCTTCTCCTTGAAAGATGGGGGTTATGGTCAGTTCATCACACATAAACTCTCCTTCCTCCTTACACTCTTCCCTAGATAAAGCATGGGGTCCCTCCCACAGGAGACAGTGCCCTGTGAACTTTGTCAGTGTGGGTCCTTCCCAGGGGCTCATCATGAACTTCTCCAGTGTGAGTCCCTTCCACAGAGTGCAGTCCTTCAGGAACAGACTGCTCCAGTTTGGGTCACAGGGCCACAGATCCTGTCAGCAAATTGCTCTAGCATGGGCTTCTTACCATGGAGCTTCAGTTCCTACCTGGATCCTACTCCAGCATGGGCTTTCCACAGAGACACAGCCTCCTTTGGCCTTACAGCTGCTCCGGCATGAGGTCCTCCATGGGCTGCAGGTGCATATCTGTTCTACCATGGACCTCCATGGGCTCTCAGGATGACAGCCTGCTTCATGATGGTCTTCACCACAGGCTGCAGGGGACTGTCTGCTCCAGGGTCTGGGGTGCTGCCGCCTTCTTTGTCGCTGACTTTGGTGTCTGCAGAGTTATTTCTCTCCCATATTCTTAATTTTCTCTTCCAGCTGCTGTTGCCCAGGGTCTTTTTCCCCCTTTCTGAAATATGTTATCACAGAGAGGCTACCAGTGTCACTCACAGGCTTGGCCTTGGCCAGTGGTAGGTCCAGCCTATTTTGGTAATGCTGGAATTGGAACTTACTGTTGATAACATACTCTGAAATGTATGTAGTTGGGCTGGTAAAATAGTAATTTACTATCACAAATAAAAACATAATGCTGCCTTTGTTCCTGACCTCCACTCCCAAATTTCAAGGTGCTGTGTACTACAAATTAAAATCCCGCTTCTGGAAGAGTCTCAGAAAGCTTGTTTACAGTAATGCTCTTTGCAGGAGGACCCGAGTGTCCCAATTTTTTTTTTTTTCCTAGCTGCAGCTAAACTTTGACTGTGTTATCGAAAGGAAAAGCATTAAATTGCCGGTTCAACTTCATAGCCAAAAGCAAAGCAATTAAAATAAAATTTCATACTAAGTGTTGAGGCAGAAATTAGGGTTTCAGGTAAAGAATATTTTTGTGATCATGTGTTGGATTCTCCACCCACCTCCTTTTATTGTTTCTCATATGTAGCTCTCCTCAGGTTATGCCTAAGGAATGCAGTATTGTTGCGATCTTCAAACAAGAAATGCTTTTCAGTAACTAGCACTATAAATCACACCTGATTACCATATTTTCTTGGATGAGAAATGCATCTTGCACTTTTCAGTTATGCCAAATAAGAGTATGTTTACAGGGAAAAATATTTATAATACCTAAATTAGGTGGTTTTTCTTCTGCTGATGTTTGCTTATTTATTTTTACATTATAGATTAATTTCAATTTAAAAAGGCACAAGCAATACGACCAGATTGTGTAGCAAGGATGTAGAACAAAGAAAGGTGTTTAGATTGGCTTAGAGGGATACTAGGAAAGGAACTGTTTTGCAATGATTTCTAATTTTCTTATCTGAATAAGATATTTGTCTCTAACCCTCTGCAGAACCTGATTAACAGGTAATAGTCTGGAAACATGAAAACAAAATCACTAAGTCTTCTACTATGTGAAACCACCTGGTATGTCTTGTGTGGCATTGAAGAGGCACAGTTGCCAACTTAGCAATGGTGATGAGTCTACCACTTTAAGTTCTGTGTTTCCACATGCATTTTTCAGTAGAGTTAGATAGAGAAACGAGATGTGATGGAAACAGATGAATAATGAATGGTTGAAAAGATGTTAAGAGAGAACATTTAGGAAAATGTAAATGGTCTTGTGAAGGCCATAAATAGGGAAGGTAGGGCACAGTGAGTGTTTACCAACATGGGACAGTATTTTTCCATTACCTGTGTGCTGCTGTGCACTGCACAAATGGTCACTGAGTGAACAGACTACTTGAGTGTGAAAATGGTGGAGTATTAATTTTGTATGATTTTTTTCTACTAATATATTATGTCTCATTTATTATAACTATGTATTAAAAGTAATTATAAAATGCAAGACTAGTAGTTTTCCAGGTGCTATAAGTTTTTGGGCTTTTTTTTAGACATGGTAAAGATACTGTCCCCCCCAAAACACCCCAAACCAACCCATACAGTTTTCATCAGCATTTCATTTTTCAAAGAGCTACAATGTCCTTCAAAATGCCACAGTAAAGAGTTGCTGTGGGCACAGGGATTCTAGATCAATTATATGGGTAGCCTTATACAATTTATCATTTCAAGATACTATCTGTGTGGTTTTGAAAGAGTAAGCCAGTCAATAGCACATAGATAGAAGGAGACAAACTGGGTAGAGTATTAGGGATAAAAATAGAACAGTGAAGCAAAAATTGTGGATGAGTGTGTAAGACAAGTGCTGATGGAACCAGGTATTTAATGTAATGTCTGTCAGTATAGTGGCATGAAGAAAGAAGTGCTCATTTTGATACAGTAATCCATTGTTCACCCTTAGCCATTAGTAAAATCAGATAGAAGGAATTGAAAAGGTAAGGCATTAGCTGAATGAAAATGGATATAGTTATTTCAGTGTATCGTATTGCTTGGCTGATGTAGGTGAATGGAAGATTAGAGAAAAACAACTCTCCCCTCACCTCTTCCCTCCCATATAAGCATCTACTGGTATCTCTAAGAATGTTTAGAAAGATTAAAATATAATGATAAGTAAGGAGGTGAATCTGTTACAGAAATCTGACATTCCTTTTGCAGCTGCAGTATTTATTTCATCAGTGCTTACTGCAATCCAAAGGGAGTTTCTTTAAGTGAAATAAAAGGCAAAGCAAGCAGGGCTTTAGGAGTGCATTTATGGAATCAGTAAACGAGAGGCAATCTTTCTAAGGAACAGAGCTATTTTTGTAAGAATGAGGTGATTATATTACTTTTTTTCTAATGGGCTCTAATATATATGGGAGCAGGAGTAGCATAAGCTTTTATTTGTCATAGACTTATGTAATGGTAACTCTTGGAGCCAAGCACGGAATAGTTAGATTTAGAATAAATTCTTGTGCATTAACAGCCTTTGAAGAGGAAAAATGGGTGAAAGACTGGTACTAAATACTAAGGGAGAGTAGTCCAGTTAGATTTATTGTATATAACTCTTCCCTCTTCCTACTCCTGTTGCTGTAGTAATTTGTTGAGGTTTCTGTCATGGGTTCTAGCCAGGGGAAAGCGGTTAACTCCCTCTGTGTCCCAGATCAGCAAATTGTGTTACACTGATGAGAACCATTTATGTAAGGGAATAAACTTCACAGATATTCACATTATTGCTGATCTGTATGGATTCATTGAAGGAGTATGGTGCAGATCAGACCTTTGTCATCATACTCTGGGTTTTAGCAAGTGTCAAATTGCTGATTCCAAACTTTAAAGCTCGCAGTTGCCCGGAGACATGCTGTGCTCACAGGCTGTGACAGTATAGCTCACAATTTATGGTTTGGCTTATCAAATCATCTTTGGTGGCAAGAATTTGTTCCACATATGCCTTGTGATGAGTCTTGTTTTTTTCACCATCTTTTGCTCGACAGCTAGGGGATTCCCAAAACATCTCTTGCTTTAGGGAGAGATATATAGGATGCCTAGAGAGGGATGCCTTCATTTTTTTCAGTCTGTTGCCTGCTGCAGGATGGAAAGAGCCAGTGGATTTTCTTTCTTTGGGTACTGCTTCATTTCTGATGAACTGCCAAACATTATTACTCTGATGAAGTTAAGCAGAATTTTCTTTACTGGGATACTTGCCGCTACACTCATGCAGGCATTTATTACCTTTACAAGGATGAATTTTGGGTACCCCAGTGTTTTATTTATCACATCTGTAGGAATCTGTATTTATTCCAGAATTAACATTTGGAGTGAAGCTTTAAGAAAACTTCTATTCTGAGAAAGGTGGCATGTACATATGAATATTTCCTAACTTTGAATAGGTATGGGTGATGGATGAAAGAATTTACAATGTGAACTGCTTTAAAAAATACAATAATTACCTCTAAAAAATATAATGAAAAAGAACATCAAACAATTTTTGAGCTGTTTTTAAGACAAAACTAATATGGAAGAACAAGCTAAGGCCATCGTGGGACTTAAAAGTTACATGGGTTTATTTCTAATTTCACATATTTTTAAGAGAAGATTTCAAAATGCATTCTATTTGAATTGCATTCTTTTTTGAGTTTATTTTTTTATCTCTCTCTGAATTTAATTCTTTCTTACTTCAGGGTTCTTGGCAACACGGTCAAGAATATTATTCTGACTATATAGATAGCATAGATCCCTGCTGGTTCATTACACAGTCCTGTTCTCAAGGGATGCAGCGACAGTTCTGTAACCTGTGAACTCCCCTGTGTACTCTGGAGAACTTCTGTTGTAGGCTTACTCCTGAAAAGTTCTGGAAGACAACTACTCCTGTAGGGCCAGCACCAGCTCATTTGGGATTAACTCCATTTTAGTTGAAGTGGTCTCATTATAATCAGCAGCAGTCACATCTTACTCTTTACTCTTTAGAGGGCTTAATACAGCTCAAGGGGACATAAAAGTGTGCTTTGCTTTTTTTCTGATAGAGAACAGGTCATGTCCCTGAGCTATAGAATTCTTTTTTGAAATAGGTGCTGGTATTCCTCAGTATGTTAAAATTACCCGGGTGTGACGAAGTACCTTTCTACTGTTATGGCCATGAGGATTACATGAGGATGTAATTAATGTTCCTCAGAATCCACAAATCAGCAGAATGTCCTCAGAGACATTGATGTGCATTGATTGAGTCCAAGGGGCCAGGAAGTAGTGGCACTGACTTGGGTAAAAGTTCTGAATCCTGCTGGCCAGACAGACTGAAACTGAAAATTAGCTTGCTCATTACAGAGCACCTCATAAGCCACTTAATGGAAGAGCAAATTAAGCATCTTCTTTAAAGAAAAACCTTTACACCCACTCAGGCACACTGTTTAGTAGGCTGTTCTGCTTCTGTACATTCTAAACACAAATATCAGTGTATTTTCAAAGAATAATTAGAAAAAAATAATTAAAAGACTTGAATAATCCTGGATAAACCAATCTTTCTGAACTTCTGTTAAGTTCTAAATATCATAGTGGCTGCTATTATACATGAAGAATCTTGTTTTTGCTAGTTGCTGAGCTGCTGCTGTTAGCCAAAACTTGTTCCTGCAAATGTTTCATTCTGCTTTTTGTGATTATTTTTAATCTGTGTTCTCTAAACTGCATTATCATATGTGAATTCTGGCTGTGTATTTTGAAAAATAACTTACTTGCAACAGCCAGAGATACCTTATGAATAAGTTATCAACCAACCCTAAGAGCTATAGCTGCAGACATTTTTTAAGAAGTCATACTTATAGGTTTGTGAACATTTTCTGTTAATGTATTTATCAAATGAATGCATTCACTTAAGGTTAAGAGAACAGCTTTCTGTTAAAAACAATGCCATGTTACTTGTATTTTCTTTAATGCTATCATGTCAATGACACCTTTCTATCTGATTTAAATGATCTTTACAAAAAAAAGCTCAATTTAAATAAACTGGTTTTAACCTAAGAGATCTCAAGGCTCTTAAGAGACCATCTCCCCCAAACCAACAGCACAGACATTTAATAATGCATGATAAATTGCCAGTGTAATGATGGAAAACATGAAGGAGAGTGGAAGTGCAAATTTCTAGGTTTCCTTAGAGAGGAGCAGAACTCGGTAGAATAATAAAAGTAGAAACTTCTCACTTGGAGGGACACTAGGTAGTCTGGAGGTCAAGCTTTAAAAAGTCTGGTGCTGTCTTTCATGATAGGATTGTGATTTTGAGGAATGGTGACTAAAATGACTGTAGCTGAAATATCCTGACTCCAAAGTTGGTCAGATCATTGGAGACTCGGGTTGTGAAAAACTTTGGTTTTTAATTTCATTTTTTGTTGGGTGGGCTGTTTACAAATGAGGATAAGAAATAGGTAGCAAAGGGGTTCTAAGGTTCTAGAATGACCAGTTGCTGTCTTGAGTGTGATTGGCAAAAGAATTTAATCTTAAGCTTGTGACTGCTCAAGTGTGATTTGTGTGTGACTGTGTGCTTTAAAGTATTTGTTTGTTTGTTATTTATATTGATAGTTATTTTACTGCTTCTGGATTCCCAGGTGATGCTACACCAGCCCTAATTTATGAAGGCATTCTAGCTCGTTAGATACTTAACGATATTACCCTAATGTTTCTCAGCCTTATTAAAAGGGAATTTTTCCTTTTTGTTGTGGGTTTTTTTCCCTGCCTCTGACAGGGCAGCAGCTCCATCCCTCGCAGTCAAAGGAATGGTGAGGGTTGCCTTTTTCTTGCTGCTGCGCTGCCTTGTAGGAGTTGAATTGCTATCAAGCAGTCAAAGTTGGTAAGCCGTTTTAAGGGTAGCCCAAATGTTTGCAGCCAGTAATTAGTCTCTTTTTACTCAGGCAACTGGGGGAAGCTGAGCTGCTGCCAGCTCACAGGGAACTGCTGACTCCTGCTGTCTAATGCTTTATGGCTCCTTGAGGGTTGTATTGCACAATTTGATAAACCATCCCTATGCTAAAGGTAAAAAGCAGGTATGGGGTATGTTAGATATATGTGAAAGAAGACAGGCAGTGGGAGGGTTCAAAAAAAGGAAAAAGTTAAAAAAAAAGAAAGGGCAAGCAGAGCTGAAGACAAATGAGTCTGGCAGTGGAAGGGAGACAGGAGTAGAAGTGAACAGGATCAGGGAGATCTTGGAGAATAAAATAGTAAATATAATGAACAAAGAGCTGCTAAGTGACTGGAGTAACTGACATACTTCTTTGGTTTTGTCCCAGTGCTGCTTGGTGCATTGCTGAGTGCATGAGTATGAATAATGAAAAGATAATATATACATATTTCCCTATAAGTTCACAAACTCTGTTTAGAATTGTGAAGAGTGATGGTGATAACTGATTAGGTATAGGTTAGGTGAGTACTGTAGTGAGGAGAGGTCTGAATAGACAATGAACCCTATTTCTCTAACTGCTAAGGAAACACCTGAACCCACTAGAGCAGCGCTCGCTTATCAAGGCAACCCACCCTATAATATAATGGTCCTTACTGAAAAGCTGAAGCCCAAATGTCTTTGTTGTTGCAAAGCACTAGTTTATGTAGATGGAAGCTGGTGATATGTGAATGGACATTATGCTGTGTCAAGTCTCATTTTAAAGACCATAAGTATACCTTCTTAAAAGAAAAACAAACTACTTCACCAGTCTAGAGAGAAACATAAATCATGTATTTTTATCACCACAAAAGACCACTAGAAGATGAGCTCTAATATTTCAAATGCGACAAGCAATCTATACACATGAATCACAATTTGAGTTCCATTACAGCTGAGCTGATATATACCACTATGTGCTTTATGGATTTTACTCTAACAATATTAAGTAAAACCCAAGCTTTTTGTGATGAATACCTAACCTTTTACAAGAATTTGTAGAACTGTGGTCCAGAACAACAGCTTTACCATTGCCCTACAGGCTTTAATAAGGAAATACTGTTGCCAGATTTGACCTCTCAATATTATTCTCTGTGAAGGAAATGTGTGTATTAATAGAAGACTAATACTGCAAGGGTAAAAGAAAATACGCATTACTGAAAGAGTATATGGAAAATGTACCAAGAAAAATTGAGAAGAGTTAAATAAATGAGCAAAGTTTGAAGAGAGGGATTTTTTTTTATTTTATTTTATTTTTTTTTTATTTTGTTCCTTCTGCTTCCTTTTTTAGGCCCAGTCTTTTTCTTCTTGGACTCAAGGACTTCTGCAGCGACGTAGTATCAGTTGTTCTCAATTCCTCTATTTATACTCAAGTCACTGCTTGAAATCCTTAGTCTCCCTTTGAGAAATTCTCCCATAATAATAATTTCATATAGGTTGTGATTTTTCTTTTTATCTCTGGTTATTCTCTTATCTTGTGTTACAGTAATGTGGACCTTGCTTGCAATAAATCAGAGTTTAAATTCCTTCACCTTTGAGACTTTTCATCCTCTTGCTTTCCTTTGGGGAAATTCAATGTCCAGTGAATTCAGTGAGGAAGCTGGAGATAGAAAGTAGCACATGAGGTTAATTTTCAGGTGTATTGGTTGCTGGTTTGACATTCTTGTTTTCTTTTTGTTCCTTTCTCTTTTATGCCAGAAAATTATTAGATATGCAAGAACAAACCTCCTCTAAAGCTGTACTCGAAAAGCCTATTAAAAAGGTGCTGCAAGCAGAACAGTGTGAACACACATCAACACCTGAGTGTTTCCCAAGTGGCTCTAGCACTCAGTGGTGTGATAACAAGACATGTGGGAGGATTTTTCTTGGCTTTTATCTTCCATATATTGATGCTCCTGACTTTTTAAAATTCATTTAATCAAGTGGCACTGCAACAGAAACAACAAAAATGTGAGAAGGAGATAGTTCAAGGTGTTCACAGTGGTATACAAAGTCTTTTGCCTCCAGGCCATTATTTCTGATTCAGCCCAAGTTGGCAGCAGTCAGAAATCACTGCCAACTGACAGGTGTTTGGTGGCCAACATGAAGTGATTTAGCTTGTAGTTTCTACTGGACAGATGTCTGTAGTATAGAAAGTGTGAGTGTAGCTGGCATGTGTTTCATTTGCAGAGGCAGGAAAATGTGAGTGTATCTCAACTCCAGCTACTTTGGTTTAGGAAGGTTAAACAGGACACCTGAATTTAAGCAGCCAAGACCACAGCATGTGCACAGTTAAACTCCTCCACCTTCTGGGGTTAAATCCTGGTGTTGTGGATCTAATCTCTTGTAGTACTTCCATTGTGTCTCCATAAGCACCATATGCTGAGGAAGAAGGGAGATGCTAACTTGGTCTGTACAGGTGGCTGTTCAGAGGGATGTGGTAGGAGATCATGCTGTGGGGTGACCAGCTCATCTGTCCCCTACTGGCTGAGGAAGTTCTTTAGCTTTGTTGTCACTTAATACCTTCCTTGAGTGTGAGCTATCAATAACAGTGAGAAAGTAATAGGGGGGAAAAACATTAGTCTGATTCATCTTTCTTTGTGTGGACATATGAAACACTAGAATTAATCTTTTGAAAACCATGAATTACTTTATGTAAAATCTGTGCTACTAAGCAGAAAATCTATCCTGCTGAGAAGAAAATAAAAAGAATTCTTCAGTACAATATTTGGTTTTGTGGGGAAGGAAGCAGGAAGATTTTACATTTTACAATATCACAGAGCTTTGGGATGTTTAAAAAGGCAAGTAAATGATAGGTTTGATTCACTGTTGTGAAAACATGCTTGAATTTTGGATTTGCAGCAGCAGTGGAGATTGCTAAAGAAAACAGAGATATGGGGTCAAGTGTCTACTGCTCCTTAGTAATTTTTTTCCATTGGCATGATGTAAAGGAGGCTTAAAAACGGTTTAAGGGACTGGCTCAATTTTCTGCTTGTGTGGGATGTGGAAGTGGTACAGGGTACTGTTGAATAACTCCTGAAGCAGGGCATTGTCAAGACCATTTGGATGAATTTGGAGGGCTGGAATACTCACTGATCAACTCAGCAGTTGAATCTGCTGCGTTGCCGTAACAAACATTGCCATGTCCTATCTTTCGACAGAGTTACTATTCTTTCATGCGTTAGTTTACCTATGAGACAGGATTAGTATTCTCACAGTTATGTACTTCTGATGCTATTTTATGGGTGTGAAAACTATACATCAGATTTTGTCTTTTAACATCATCATAGAAAAAACCCAACTGTATGTGTTACTTTTCCAGAGTTAAAGAAATTTAGGATTTCATGAAGATCAGTAGAAGGAATCCATTGCTATGATATAGAAATATTAGCTCTATTTTAAGGAATCCATTTCTACTGGGTTTGTCTTGCTCTTTAATGCTAGAGGTTAAACCAGATTGCCTTTGGAGTTGTAAATGGAATTTATTTTTTCTTATTCTAATATTCCGTCACGTTATTCATTTTACTAAGCCTGACTGTAACTTTCCTTGGTTATTCTTCCCTGCAGATATTGATGAGTGTGCTGCCAAGATGCATTATTGTCATGCCAACACTGTGTGCGTCAACTTGCCTGGGTCCTATCGTTGTGACTGTGTCATGGGATATGTCCGTGTGGATGATTTCTCCTGTACAGGTGAGCTCATAGGTATACAGCAAGAGTAATGCTATTACTCGGCGTGTTGTGTGTATTACTTAGCTTCAAATTAGTCCCTGTGCCATATCAAATGCCACCTACTAGCTGACCCCTTGCTGGCACAAGCAAGATGGGTAAATGTGGTAAAAGGAACCTTTTTTATATATGGGCCTTTTAGAATTAACTTGGAAGGTGGCTCAAGAATCTGTGTGATGCACACACTGAGTGCTGTTGTCAACCAGGACATGGTCCCTTCCTGTCCCAGAGCTGGCTTGAGTGCAAGGAGCTGAGATCAGATCACACGTGTAGTGAGGAGAAGTAACATTTTATACTTGCATTTTGAACCTGGTCAGTGGATTGAAACATGAAAAATTATCCAAGAAGAGATGCTTTCTGGACAGAGCCGAAACAAGTACATAAAAGCAAAACTGAAAATGTGTAAGGTCCTCAAAACTAGTTATTGTTAGGTGGCTTGGAAGCTGTTGTTATTAATGCTGAGAATTAATGTCTGCAGGACTATGACACGTTATTTAGAAAAGAGAACAAATGTCATAGCATTAGACAATAAATCTAGTGTTTCTTTTTTAATACCTGCCATCAAAATGATCTCTAAAAATTCTTAATGGAAAGTAGGTAGGTCTCATTTCCATATAGAGGTTTTTGAGACCTTCTCTGGCAATCTCTGGGAAAAGTGCTGAAATACTTGGCCCAACTATACCTAACTGAAAAATATCTTTCAACCACACATCTTCAGAAAGGCAGATCTCAGGATTATTTTGGTGGTGCACCTGTCTGGCAAAGTAGGGAAAGATCAGGCAGATCTATTGAAATGGAAATAAGTCAGCTTGACACAATACCATGTTTAGGATTGTGTTGGGTGAGCTATTTTCTTAGGTGGAAAGATGGCACAGGAGTATTTGATATGAGAATGATTTCCAGCCTGGAACAACTGTGCTGTAATGCACATGTTACCCTTAGGGAAAGCCATAGGAAATGTTGACTTCCATGATGACAGCATGTCTTGTAGTTAAGATTACATAGTTTCTAAAAGCAGTAGGAAAGTCCTGCCCAGCTCTTGAGAGAGCCTGATACTCAATAGCTGTTATGAAATTGATTTTTGTTTTTCCCAGAGAGTCGTCATTTCTATATAATCTATGTCTTCTAAGTAAACTTTTAAGTCAAAATTTGAGTTTTTCTTGTCCTTTTACATGCTCCTGGCATGTCAGACCTTAAATTCTATTCTAAGTTTGTATGCCATGTAAGGTAGTAGCCTTCACAGGGATGGGAAAAGTGTTTTAGATAATCTGATCCTTGTATGCACTAGTTATTTCCTTATGTTCCTTTCCTTCCTGCAAGGAACTATCATTAGACATGGAAATGGTTTAGAAAGCAGAGTATTTGTGATTTACAGAAAAAGTGTGAAGTAATTAAGACAAGTTGCTTGACAGTAATGGGGGAGCATTCATTTAAAGCGTATGCACAAAAAAAGATCCAGGATGTATGTAAGAACAAAATAATAAAATGAGTGAGATAACTACTTCTTGCAGATTATTACCTTGCTAAAGTGACTTTTTTTGACATCACAGTTAAAAAGCACAGCAAATATGTTATATAGATGAAACTTTGTTCATTCCCTGTTTTACCCAGAAATAATTGTATGTTATAATAATAAATGCATTTAAATCGGTACTGTGCAATAGAAGCATTAATCCTGATTCTGTATTTTGCATTATGTTTATACAGACTTTTCCTCTCATGAATCTTAAAAATAAAAAATAACAATAATAAAAAAATGAAATACTTAAATAGTTCCCCCTCATGCTGTCACCAATGCCTAGCAGGCACAACTGAAATAGATTGTAGCTGTTATTCAGTTTTAAAAATGTATTCCTCTTTATTCAGGCAAAATAAATGAGATATTATCTTGTTATTGAACCATGCATTTGGGGACAAATCTGAAAGCCTGAGACAGCTTGGCTTTCTGATTACAACTGAATTCCGTGTATGTAGAGTCAGGCTCTAATGGGTTCAAGACAAGGATTAACAAGTTTTAAAGGTAAATGCTTAAGGTACATGCACAACACTATGTATTTTATACACTGTTGGCCTAAAAGCGGAGTTGTTCCATAGAACAGGAGATGTTATGTTTTGGGAAGGCTGAGTCTAATTCATGAGGGTATAAAGTCATCGCTTGCTGTTGGGCAGATTCCATGTGCTGCTGGGCAGGCCTCTGTTCGGTGGCCTTGGCAGCCAGCCCCTGTGCTCCAGCAGCTTTCAAAAGGTGGAAAGCAGTGATATGGGGAAGCTGTAAGTCAGAACCAATTTTTAAGCCAAATGAAATATTTCAATTTGGTATCAAGGGGGTTATCTTCATAAAAAGAAATTAAGTGAATATTGAAATGCTAGGTCAATTTAAATTGAGCAAAATTAAATTCATTTGGATATTGCTGAATTTTAAATACACAGTTTCCAGTGTATTTTCTTATATCACTGCGTCTTTCTTCTCAGATTAAACTAATTTTTACTGTTTTGGTGTTGAAACTTTTTTTTTTCTCCAAACCAATTTTTTGGATATCATGAGAACTGTGGAGTAGGAAAGACCCATTGCTATCAGTAAGAAGCTGCTATGTGGGAAGCTGTCTTGATTACATAGAAAATGCAGCTACAGAGACGAATTCACTAAAATAATATTCTGGATGTAGTCTACAATTATATTAAATTCTGAACTATGATTTAAATTTAAGTAGTGGTTATTTTAATATATAGTCAATATTTAGTCTCACATAAGCAGAAGATTTGATGTGATGAAGTTCATTCCATGGTATTTTGTGACAGGTTAGTCAGCCTAGCAATAATTTTAACCTATGTCCACCAAGGAAGGTACATTAGTGATTTTCTGCTCACTTATTTCTAGAGCTTTGAGCTCTGAATGTCATTTAAGCTGTTGATTGAAAGACAGTTTTATCAAGAAAAGTTACCCTTGAATAGGAAGCTTCTTTCAGTCTCTTCCCGTGACACTGACAGGTAGTTTATCTGTTCTCAGGTAAATCACAGTGTTGTCCATTCTGAAAATGGCAGCAAGATTTGCTGCTCCACATGTTCTCATTTCCTGAAATCTACTGATTTAAAGCATTTTATTGACTTCCGCAGGTTTTTACCGGCTTCCTTGTTGAAAAATAACTTCTTTTGGGTTGCTTTATGCTAACGTATCAGTTTGGTAGTTTGCTTCAAAAGTGCAGTATTTAGTTTCATACTTTTTGAAGCGTTATAAATTACATAATAAAAATCTCATAATTTTCTTTTTGATGGGCTTCATCTGTTCTCTGGTATTATTTTAAAAATGCATGTATATGATTTTCTGTAGTTTGAAACTACAGTTTCTACCTCCCACTGCCATTCAGTCAAGTAAAAAAATGCTGTTTCATCTTAATAGGCTATAACTTATCAGTAATATCTGCATATATCATGCTGATATAAAGAGGAAGCAGTGTACATGGTTCTCATCTCTTTTTGTATCCTGCTAGCATTTTCTATAAAGACAATCACAATGTTCATGATAAAGATTCCTGGCCTTTAACATCTGTGATAATTATTAAAAAAAAAAATTCCCTCATTTTGCAATGTTTTCTTTGGGGCTGAATAGAAGACTGAAAACTTCCTAAAATCCTGCAGTTGTTCAAAGATTAAGTTGTCTCATTTCTTGTAGTCACTACTAGGCTGGGAAGCTCTATTTTTTTTTTTTATTTTAATTTTTTTTTTTTAATTTCCTACATATATTCACTAATTATATACTAAAGCTTTAAAAAGACCTTTACACATGAGAGTGCAAAGAAATTTTTATTCCTCTATTTTCCTGTATTACTCATGTCCCTTTTGCAAAATGAGGAAACTGCCTTTGGACTTGGGAATCATATGGCCCATTTTGCACTAGGGGCATCTTTTCCAAGAAGTAGTATGGGAAGTTATCTGGCCACCCAACATATGGCAGCAGCACATTCTGTCAAAATATAGTGTGACCTATGTGCAAACATCTTTCTCTTTATGCACTAAGCTATGCTGACAGATGTTTTTCCTCTGTGAAGGGAATCCCCCTCCAGATTTTACTGTGGAGCTGTGCAGTTTTGCATGATGTTTGAACACTGGACTGTCACTTTTAACCTTTTGTCAATTCTCATTTTGTGTGATAATGTTCACTTTTTTTTTTTTAACCTTTGGCTTCTCTAAGGAATGAGTCACTAAAATATGTTACTTGCAAAAGCAAGTAATATATTTACTTGCAAAAGCAAGCCCTTTTCTTATCTATCACAGGAACAGGAAGTATTTTCAAAGTGTATCATTCAGTATTTTAATTCTGTGGAAAAATTGATGCTATGTAGAACTATATTGTTTAGAAGTCTTTGAATTTAAATGTTAGCCTCTAGTGTATACGGTAATTTGATTTACAGCATGGGTAGAGAAGAGGAATTAGGAAAATCTAATGATTTTGACAAGATATTTCACGGGCCCCTTCAATTCTGTCCTGTGTGATTTCTGAAGTAACATTCAGTGTTGAATCTAACACGCCCTTCAGAACAAGAGCTTCTGCAGCATATTATTAGAAAAGTGGTGCCTAAAGCATAGAAAAAGATAGAGTTCTGAGAAGTCTCAGTTTCGAGGGAAAAAACAGCACTTCTCATCTGCTCTTCCCTTCTCCTCCCATCTGTGAAAAGCAACTTGACTGTGGAAATTTCCTGCTACAGTTAGAACAAATGTTCAAATTGTTTGCTATCACTAAAATTGATGCCTTCAGATTTTTGTTGCTGGAGTTTACCTGTCAGGTTCAAGATGATGCATTTGACCCCATAATAATACTAATGATGTAGCAAGCATCACAATGGTGAAGTGGCAATCTTAAAGGGCAAGTTACTGGCCTGTCATCCAGAACCACTGTATGTGTTTGAAAAAGACCTGAATAGAAGCTTTTAGGCAGCCAATTGATAATGCAGCCACTCTTTGAAGACAGTGCTATTTCTTCAGTCTAATCTACTGACCCTCTTTCCCTCCCTTTTCCTTTTTGGTGAACTAAATTAGCATTCAAGAAAGAAACACTTTTTTTTTATTTTTAGTGTGGCACCCTGAACTTTTGAAGTACTGTTCAGGGTGTTGGATGTTTACAGAGATCAGTAAACAAATGTTACCACTGTTCCCATGGTGGCCTGGAGTTGGTGAATTGATACAGATGTCTGCCAGCTGAAAACCCGTCTGGGTCAGTAAGCAGTGAAGCTAGCTTTGTGGCAGTGTAGTTTTCAGGTATGTTTTGGGGAATAGCCTTCTTTAGATCTTGCTGTTCTACTGGACATCATTAGTGAGTATCTTGCCTACCACTACATAATTTTTAAAGTAATACTATGAAACAGTAATTGTGTTGAAGTCATAGTTATTTATATAATACTATAATACTATTTATAGATTAGGTAGCAGATGTTCAGCACGATGGGTATTATTTAGAATAAGGACCTCAGGCAAATCTGGATCCTCCTGATTTTACTTGGCACTAATATATTGATATACGCTGCTCTGAAGCATACCCTGCTTCAGAGTCCCCTCTGTCCTCTACATGCTGAGGACAGCCCATTGTCCTGCTAAGAGCTGCATCTTGATTTGTGTGTTTGTCTTCTACCTACACTGTATCTTCAGGGCAAAACTTGAGCATTTCCAAATACATTTCGAAATTCATCTTTAGACAACCTGAATAGAGGACACTAACCTTGTATTAACTCAGCAGGCACAAAATACTCTTATGCTGGTCTCTCTTTTCATGAGATCCTTATGTGACAAGTGCTAAAAGGCAGGACAGGGCTTAGCTCCTAGTGTTAAGTAGTGCTCTGTCATTTGAACTGCAGTCAGTAGCATCTCTGTTCCCAGAACTGCAAAGGGAAAAGTTGTTTAGCTCTAGGTGCCTTGAAAAGCAGAAACATTTGCTTCAAGTCTCTCAGTGGCTCTTGGCCAAGTTCAGTAGCAGGTAATCCGTGCACCAGTGGATACTGCCTGCATCAGAGAGTATTTCTTTGCCCTAAAAGACAAGTCAGCAGAAGACTAGAAGAGTATCAAGTCTATCCAAGAAAACAATGGAATGATTCCACATCAGATGACTGATATGCAGGTCTTGACTCAAAACCCATTAACTTGATAGAAGATTTTCCATCACATTCATTTTGGCTTTAGATAAGTCCTACAGAGAGACAACTAGTGCAGTCTTGCCATAGGGGAGCTCTGTTTATCACACTGCTAAAAAGGATGATTCTCTCGTATTGTCAGAGAATGCTGTACTAATGTGGATAAGGTACCCTTGATGCATCTCTAGAGGGATGCTAAGTATTTAATTGCTGGTTTGGAAAAGGGGAAGCTAAGGCACAGAGGAGTGGAGCAACTTGCCCAAATTCATGCTGAGACAGTGACAGCATTGGATGGTCTAATAAAAAGGGTCAGAAAAATTACTTGTGGGAAAAATACAGACTTATACCAACAAGGATTTGGTGAACAGTGAGATTTATTTTTATAGGTATTCATGTGTTCACAAGAAACAATAGCAGTTCATTTAAGCACAGTGTGTATGGGCCCTGAGTAGCCATGTGACTTTTCATGTTCTAAATCTCCTCTTTTCTCTTTCCATGCAGTTTTGTAACATCTTTTGTTACTGTGGAGTTGAATTATTCCCCAGTCCTCTAATTTTAAATGCCATGTTACCTTCTTTTGTTCCTGACTTCACTTTCATTTACTGGGCTTCACTGCAACATTTTTTACATTCTTTCCTTTAAAAAAATACCATTGGGAAACTGCATATTATTTGTTCCTAAGTATTTTCAATATGAGTAAAAAATGTACTAAAAATGTAATATTTATAATTATTTTATATACCTCACTGGTAAATAGTTTAATTAAACATCTTTGTGCTTGTCTGTGCTCTAGGCATAGAAGTGTTGCTAATTTGTCCAGAGTAGCTGGTAATCCTTTCAAGTCCTTTTGACACATCGATTTTCTGTAACTGTATTAATACTAAGATTAATTAAACAGCTGACCACAAATCATGCTGATAGCTCTTTTTCTTGATTTATGCATAATTAGCATTTTTACATGATTTCTTAGCTGCAGCTGTTTGTGCTGGTATATATGCTATCACAAAAAATTAGTATTTCAACTTGTTCTGCATATTGCATATACATATTATTCATGCTTATGGGTAAAGCTTAAGCATGAAGCTCATGTTTAAAAATAATAATATAGATTTAATACTCATTCAAAATCCATGAATGAAGCTGTCAATGTAAAGAATGAGCAGGGGCAAGCCTTTCCTTGTCACCTGGTCAGCATTTGTCCTGAGCTCTCTTACAACAGGATTTCTCCTTGATACAGTAGACTAAATCCATTTCTATGGCTCATGAATTCTTGATTCCTAAATCTAGCAATTACTACAAGGAGTCCATGAGGTGAGAGATGGAATGAGAGCCACCACACTAATTTCTTACTGGGAACATGCTATCTTGAAAACATGCAGCAAGCAGCTGAAGGATCGATGTCAGTGGCTGGAAGCAAAAAGCTCTCATGTTTTAGTCATCTACTTCCACAGGGAGTGTTAATGCCTTCAGGAGTGTAACTTGCTTTTGGGAAAGAGATTACTCAGTCAGGATCAGATCTTTCTGGAGCTCTGACAGCTAGGGTTTGTCATCTTCTTTATCCATACAAACAAAAAATTCCCTCATGCTGTATTCTGTTTCTAGAAGCCATTTGTAACAAAATCTTTGCTCTTCAGACACAGAATTGAAGTCTCCTGCTAAGTCATGGAAGTAACTGAATCACATAGACGGGCATTTGGCTCACCACTCCTCCTCAAGGCAGGGTCCAATGACCCTGAAACATCCTTTGTCTTAGTTGTTCTTAAAGAAACCCAAACAACTTCAACAAGGGAAGTTCCTTAATCCCCTTTTTGCATCCAGTGTTCCCCCTGTCTCCCCAGGATTTACTCAGACATTTAGATTTGCTTCATGGCTACCTTAAATCTCCCTTGCCACAATTTAAGCCTGTCACCCCTTGTCGTATTCTCAGTGAACACGCTTTGAATTTTCTATTTGCAGTCTAGTTTAATATTTAAAATCTCTTCTAATGAATATGCTTTATTCTTCTTATCTGTAACATAAAAGCCTATTTTTAGGTTTGTGGCAGAACAGTACAAAAATACTCTAAGGGTGTTTTCTTAATGACTTCATGTTATCTCTTCAGAAAATTCTGGGCCTGTGTTCTCAAATTTCTGGTGTCTCACAAAAGTTTTTCTTTGTGTTGAACTGCAGGATTGTTTTTGTGTGTCAGGGAAGATGATCTAAAGAATGGTCCCAGGTAAGAGGCGCAGTGTGCATGGGGTCAGCAAATCAGACAGATAGACGTGGCCTAAACCTTTATATTGATGCTCATATTCTGGGATTGTGTTAGTCTGCTGCCAAAGGCTGGTTGGCCAGGTGTGATACTGACCACACTGGAAGGGAATTCTCTGCTCGCCCTGCTATTTCCTCTATGTCCAAACATTGTTCAGCTAGATAAAGAAGAGATGTCAGATGGATGACTAACGGCTAGCTATGGTGTCTAGAGTATTTGCTTTTGGTTCTTGAATGGGTTATATGGCTTGTCTGAGCTCAGTAATTATGAGCATATTACTGTTGGAAAATATGAGTTAAAAAGGCTCAACTGCTCCTCCAGTATGCATGTGTGTATCTTGCAGTGTGTAGTATCTGGAATCTGGTGTGACCCAAGTCTGCACAGTGTATGGTGCGCACATATTCATTTCTTACAAAGAGATCCCATACAAAGGAGGAAGAGCCGACCAGGAACTTGCAGTATATTAACTTAGAATTGCCAAGTGCGTACCTTGGTGATTTCCTCCTGAAAGGCTGTGTGTCATGGTGGGTTAGACTAGTCTGCCAAGGAACAGTATCTGCAGAATGTGCAGCACTTTTACTGTTCTGCTGTTGTATCTGTGTATTTGCTGCTGGGATATAAGTTTTCCAGAGTAAGGCGTTTATTTCTGAATCAGGAATTCTATAAAGCTTTTTAAGCTCAACAGAAAATTTTCCATTAAGTTCATAGTGCTTATGTCTGATGGGCTTTTCTGACAGCAAGAAATATGCATGACAAAGGCTTTTGCAGGTCTTGGTTTTTTTCCTTTTTAATCTAAATGTGCATTTTATACACAAGGAAATAATATATTAAAGTTTCTTACTTTGCTATGATCTCATTTTTTATACCCATGCTGAATATTTCATAGATGTCTGCATATTGATTGGGAGGCAGCTAATATTTTATTAATAGCTATTGATGCTTGAATATCTATTACTGCATACAAGTGATCAAAGAATCACCTTCTGAGCAATCTTAGATACTGAAAAGACCTCAGGATGCTGGTTCAATGAAGGGCATCTGTTATTTGTTTGAAGTGCTGGGGTTTTTAGAAAGCCCTGTTTAGACATGCATTGTAGATTGTCCAACTCTTGCTTTGCTGGTTCTGCAGCTTCCCAGATAAGTTTAAAAATGCTTTTTCAGCAGAAATGTGTGAGCTAGTGGGTGGGGGGTGGGGCAGACTTTCTGTTTCTCTGAAGGTGTCCAATGTGGTTTGTCCCTTGGGTGGTCTTATTCTGGTTTTGGAGGACCTTTATATTCTGTCTGCGAAGAAGAATATTGAGATATGGATAATATTTGCAGGTGAATGCTAGTATGTCTGTTAACCAAACTATCCTAAATTTATTTCTGAATTTGTAAACATTGGTGAATAACTGTAAATCTGGTAATGTTGCCTGTCTGAAATGTTTGTGAAATAATTTTAAAGGCTGTAGAGGAGCCGCCACTGGCAAGCAGATTTGCTTAGTCCTTAAGAAATAGAGCCTTTGGGAATAGCACAGGGAGGGAGAGAAGAGAGGTGCTTTGATCTATCACTTTGTAGTTAATATTTTCATGTCTTCTACTGTAGGCTTTTTGCCTCCCAGTATGAAACTTCCTATTTAGTTACATGATTGCATGTAATAATTGCTCAAACTGGGGATTTTTCTGACTCTCCCAGAAATAACTCTTATTCTTCATTGTCATAGAAGTGGGACAGAGCTAAGTAAATGAATGGCACAGTCTTGCTAGTAGTGCTCCCATTAGAATAATCTGTTGCGATTTTCATGTATCTAGATTTTTTTCAGAGTTTACAAAGTTCATTTTTAGAAAATACAGTTTATGAGATAATCAAGTGTTTTGGGGAACGCTTTCCTGTTATGACAGATGATAGCAGAAGAGGCCAGAAAACAGCTGTCAAGCAAAGAATAAGGATGGCCGTGGAGATACAGCTTAATGACCTGTAAGGATAAATATTGTTTTCCTAATTATTTATTTACAGTGAAGAAAAGTTTCCATGTTTTCAGGATTGGTTTAGTCTGCTTTGTGCTTCTCCTAATGGAGGGTACTATTTCACATTTGTCCTTTATGTTAGTTTTTGTCTTGTTTGTTGTTGGTGGTTTTTTTTTTTTCTTTCAAAATAGCACAAATGTTGAAAGTGGTATTTTGTAGAATATCTGTTAGTTCTTCTTCAAACAGTAAATTAAGAATGTGTATATCTAGGCACGTGTGTAGTCCACAAAGGGGCAAAGGAGCCCTTTGATCTTTGGAGATTTGCTTTCAGATTCCTTGGTATCTATCCAATTCTGAACTGCATCCTGTATTTTAATTAGGCCATAAATGTGTCTTTGCAGTAAAGAAAAGACATTCCAAATGTAATCACATTCTACCACAACATAAAATGTTATTATCTTTTTTGCATGTGTTAGTCGTATCTATTCAGTACAAAGCTAAATAAATCCTCTTTTTACTTCACTCTTTACATGCTTTTAAGAGTCCCACAAACCCTATGATGCATTACACAGAATCGTCAGTCGGCTGAGGCCAATGGGATGAAGCTCAACACAGCCAAGTGCTGGGTCCTGCACTTTGGCCACAATAACCCCAGGCAGCGCTACAGACTGGGAGATGAATGG
>JAAGNO010005042.1:0-86757 GCA_033439905.1 Ceryle rudis
GCTCCTGTGCTCAGCAGCAGCCCAGGCGAGAGGCTGTCCTGCTCCTCGCTGTCATGGTGAGAAGTGCTGCCTTGCCGTGCCACCCGCTGCAGTGGCCAGCCTGGGCAGCGGTGCCGTCACTTGAACCTCGTCCCCTTCCATGAGCCCTGGCCTCTGGGGCTGATGTGCTCCCCAGGACTCCTCTCCTTTCCCTAGAGCCCGGCCTTTGAGGATGCCCTGCAAAGCCACAAGAGCCCGACAGTGGAGCCAAGGAGGGAAGCGAGGAGGACACAGGCCTCCCTGGGACATGGTGGGTGAGCTGTTTGTGGGCTTTGAGAACAGGGGGGCCCTCAGAGTCTTGACCTCCTGCAGAATCCATGGCCTTAGCTGTCATTGTGGGGAGATGGGCGAGTCCTGGAAACAGGCGTGTAATGACCCAGGGGCTTGACAGTGCTGCGAGAGGTGGGTGAGGCTGTTAACCATCTCTCCCTCTCTGTTTCTTAAAGATTCTGCAACCACGGCTCTCCAAACTCTCTGCACTGTCAGGAGGCTGCTGCTGCTGCTGCTCGGGGTCACTGTGCTGCTGGTGGGGACAGCGGCTGGGACTTGGCTCCTAGGTCAGTGTCTGCTCTGGGACAGCCCTGCTGACAAACTGCCGAGCGAGTTTGGGGCACCAGCAGCAGAGGTGGCAGTGCTGGGAGCATCTTGGTTGGTGAGCTGTGGCTTGGGACGGGGGGATTGTGGCTAGTGTGGGCTCTGCTGCTGGTTGCTGTGGTGCCAGCAGCAAGCCGCTGCTGTGTGCGTTGAGAGGCTCATTGCCTCTTCCAGTGGGCAGTGTGGGAATGTTCATAACATAGCACATCCTCGGAGGCTGCCCAGGCTGTGACTCCACCATCACCCCCTTCTGTTTCCTGAAGTGAAATACCTGAAGAAGCCTCAGCCAGACCAGGGCTTCATCCTGCTGCAGGAGCCAGATGGGATCCCAGTGTGCAGTGATGGTGAAGAGGAAGGCCCTGTGGTCCCTGGGGCTCTCCGTGGAGGTTTACATCTTTACTCGATGGGGAGAGGGGAGTGGTGTGTAGGATGAGGATGTGAATAGATTCGTGTAGTTTCTAGTTGCTTTAAATGGCTTTTTCTGGGGTTCGGGGTGGTTTGTTTTGGGCTTGTTGTTAGTTATTGTTTTACGCTGTAGTTGTGCACGACCGCTCACTCTGCTGGCCCTGCACAGAACACCGCAACAGAGGGAACCTGCAGGTTGTCTTTCATGGAGTGGCTGTAGTGTCTTTCAGAATAAGCACGAGAGACTCCTTGCTGGAAGCGCAGCTGGAAGGCCGTCCTGGGTGGCTCCTGGCATGCCACGAGCGCTGGAGTCTCTCCCTGGGCACCCTGCTCTGCCAGCAGCTTGGGTATCTCAGGTGGGCAGAGGCAGCCACTTTGACCCCTACTCACCCCTTTTCCATGGGGGATGATCTTGGCAAAAGCAGGTGCTGGAAGACTGGGAGGTTTGTCACCCAGCTCCCTGCTGAATGCAGGGCAGAAAGTGGTGCCCAGGCTGGTGAGGGGACCTGCGAGAAGAGCTGCAGAAGGCCCTGCCTGCAGCAGCAGGGCTGTGGACTGTAGTCCCCATGGCAGGGTTACAGTCCTGATTGCCTACCAGCTCCCCAGCCCCTTCCTGGGATGCTGTCTGTTGCTTCTGCAGGATGGCCCATCAGAAAGGAGTGAACCTGACGGATGTCAAGGTGAATAACACACAGGAGTTTGTTCAGGTGAGACCCCACCAGGAAGGCAGCCTGGAAGACATGTGGCAGGTCAGGTAAGAGCAGCTCTGGGGGAAGCAGAGTTTGTGGGTCGGGCTGAAACAAAGGCATGTTTTTCAGGCTTAAGAACATAGGAAACTGTCCTGGCTTTGTACAGCAAGGACTCCCTTTGGGGGCTGCTGCAGCCACCCTGGAGCTCCCTGGTGCCCCAGGGCTTGTTTTTTGTCCTTGTATGTTTTCTGACCAAAGGCTTATTCCTGTGCAGGAGCAGCTGTGAATCAGGTCGAATTGTGGCTCTGAAATGCTCAGGTGAGGGCCTCTCTCCTCTCCTCCATCCCCAGGCTCCCTGCCTGGCTCTAGCAGTTTCTCTGCCCTCCCTGGCATGGATGGGCTTTGCCTGATGCTGGCTCCGGCCACCTTGCAGAGTGTGGAGTGCGCCGCAGTGCCGTGCGGGTGGTCGGGGGGGCAGACGTGGCCCCGGGTCGCTGGCCCTGGCAGGTCAGCGTGTACCATGGCTCCCGGCACCGCTGCGGGGGCTCCGTGCTGGCACGGGAATGGATCGTCACGGCTGCTCACTGCGTGCACAGGTACCTCTGGGCTCCCCCGTGCCCAGCCTCGGGTGCTGTGTATCTGCTCTTATGCCAGGCCCTGGTGCTTGTTCCCCCACGATGAGAACCACGCTGTGTTTCTGCTCAGTTACAGGCGGCTTCAAGCCTCTGCCTGGCTGGTTTTCGCAGGCGTTACCACTCATGGCTCCATCAAGCAGGAGGCTGGGGTGTCAGTAGAGAAAATAATATGCCACCCGCTTTATAATGACAGTAGCCTAGACTATGATATTGCTCTGATGAAGCTCCAAGTCCCTCTGAATTTCTCAGGTAAGATGCTGTTGTGTCCTTGTCCCATCTGTGGAGTTGTCCGGTTTATCCCCCAATTAAGAGATGGCCAAACCCCAGCCCCTTCTGAACACGCCCTTTCAGAGCAGCTCTTTAAGGAGGTCCTGCCTGGCACCTGGCGGGCAGTGTGCCCGGCAGCGCGGTGTTTTGAACTGTGGAACACTGGGAAAGTGTCTGTGGGAGCTGAAGTCTCCAGAGAGCCTGGCCCGAGAGCTTTTCCCTTCAACAGCTGGGCAGAGTGGTTCCACAGCCCTTCCCTGGCTGCTCGCGTGCAGCGCAGCACAAAGCCGGCCCCACTGGCCTGGCGCTTAGCCCTGTCACCTTCTCACCAGATGCCATCCGAGCTGTGTGTCTGCCACCCTCCCACCAGGACCTCTTCCAGGGCACGCAGTGCTGGGTCTCTGGCTGGGGCTATACCAGACCAGACCAAGGTAAGCTCCCACCTTGTCCTAGCAGCTCAGCACTGACCAGAGGCTTTCCCCTTGCTCCCCACTGGGCCCATCCAGCCTGTTCCATACTACACGTGATCTTGTAAACGCCCTCTCCTGCCTTCATCCCCCCCTTGCTGCAGAAGCTCTGCACCCCACATCCACAGCTCCTGGGGCCCTGGCCATATTTAATCCTGTCAAGTAATCCCATCTGCTGAGCTCTCCAGCTGGCACCCTGCTTTTCCCCTCTTGCTCCCTGCAGATCTTGTTTCCTTCTTGGCTTCTCTTTCTCCCTCCCAGCCCAGGTGACCGAGACACTGAAGGAAGCGCTCGTTCCCTTAATCGGCACCAAGAGGTGCAACAGTTCGTGCATGTACGCGGGCGAGCTCACGGCCAGGATGCTGTGTGCCGGGTACCCGCGGGGGAAAATAGATGCCTGCCAGGTACGTGGAGGGAGGGAGAGCTGGGTGGGCACAGCAGGTGTGGAAAGCACTGGTCTGTGGAGTGTCCCTGTTACACTCCAGCTGACGCTGGGGTTTGTGGCGACAGCTCACAGCAGTCTGTGCAGGGTAATGCTGGGCCCGTTGCACCTTGGGCAGCAGTGCGAAGCCCGCAGCGCGGAGCCCGCAGCACAGCAACGTGAGGCTGCGATTTAGCTGCTTATAGATGGGACGTGGCAGGGCGTGGGCTGCTCCTCGTCGCACGTTTCAGCCTCTTGCTCGGCTGATGGGACAAAGCCACGGGGGGAAAGGCAGCCTGATCTGTGTCCCAGCTGCCTCAGCAGCGCTTGCCGTCTCTCGCAGGGTGACAGCGGGGGCCCCCTCGTTTGCCAGGATGAGTTCTCCTGGCGCTTGGTGGGCATCGTGAGCTGGGGCCAGGGCTGCGCTGAACCCAACCGCCCTGGGGTTTACACCAACGTGGCTCAGCTGCTGCCGTGGATTTACCAGACCACCGAGGTAAGCGGGAGCGAGCGCAGGCGTGTGCCCGGCCTGACCTACAGCCACGCGCGTCGCGTAGACAGCTCCCAACACCAGCATCCTGGGCTAACTCCTTCCTTTAATGTCCTGTGCTCAGCCTTGACGTATGAACAACCTTTGGGGTAACCTTTTTTTTTGGTTTGTTTTTATTTTTTGGTCTAGATCTACTAGAAATAAGTCAAGGAGAGACTTCACGCTTTGCCCTTTCCACGCAGTAAGTGGAGATCGGTCCAGGACTAATTCATACTGTGTTATTATAACCTCTACCAGAATCCCCAGACAACACTAGGAAATGTGCTCGGTATAAATAGTTTATTAAAGAAAATAGGAAATTACATTTCTGTGAACACTCCACATGGGAGAAGTGGTGTCTCTGAGAACACGTGGTTTTTGGATCGCTGTGTAAAGGGACAGGGGATCCCGTAAGATGCAAGTGTTACTGGAACACTCAGCCTTCAGATGAATCACATGGATGGAGGGGAAGGAAAGAAAACCACTAGGTAACAGATTAAAACATTTATGCTGTGACCAAAACTTTTGTGAGCAAGTTGCAAGCGCTACCTGGTAGGAAACATTTTGCTCTGTGTGTGCAGCAGCTGGCACATCTTGGCCCCTGGGCTATATTTCAATGAATGCTCTTGGTAAGATTTTTCAATTAAAATGTGTTTCTCAAACACCTTTTTGTAATTGAAGATAACACCGTTAGTGTGCGTGTCATTCCCTGGTTATATTCACTTCTATTTCTCCCATTATTCTCAAAGGACAGAAAGACAATAGATGCCAGACCTAACTAGTTAGCACACAAGAGAAAGGTAAGGGAAGGAGCTGAACTGGCTTCTAGAGTCGGTAAAGTAAGACTGAAAAATTCCAAGTCACTTTTAGGATATTGTCCATGAGAAATAAAGCCACGAGGAGCTTTGCTACTTGCGCAAAGCCCTGTGAGTTGATAAATAGTTCCCTCAGAGCAGGACCTCCTCTTCCCCCACCCCCCTGAATTTTCACCCTCTTCAGGGAAAGCTGAGGTGGGAAAGAGCAAAGTTTGGCACTTCACTGTTTTTAAGATATCAAAAGCTATCCAGGTCTGCAGGTTCCATGTGTAATTGACAGGGACAGGAGAGGTAAGACACAAAGGGGCTAAGTGCCCCTGGAGTCAAACTGCATAGATAAGATTCACTGTTGAGAAATTAAAACCCCTCTACGAGACCCTTGAGCAAGGAAGCTTGAGATGGTTACACGGCGCCTTGCACGAGAGGCCGTCGGCAGCGCCTGCTCTCGCGGAGATGTTGCGTACGAGATGTGATTTATTTCCCCGTGCTCGGCTTAATGGGAAGAGGAAACCCTCGAGAACAGAAATTAGCAAAGATCACAAGAAGCATCTCTCCTTCACCAGGACTGTACAGCCACCATTTCATAAAGGAAAACTTGGATCTGGGCAGAACGTGTCTGGGGAGCATGGCAGGAGCTGGAATTTTCAAGCCCAAACACTGAGCTAGGAAACATTTCTTTTCCCTTGGTCAAGCCTCCAGGAAGCACGTGCCTACTGCTAAGCTTGTCTTACACCAGTACAGATAAGAAGGTTCAATTCCAAGAAAAAAACCACCTGAAAGACTCAGTTTGCTCTTGCTTTACCAGAGATGCAATGGGTAGGAGTAAACAGAGTTACTTAATTTTGGCCAGTGCCGCTGCTCTCCTTTCTGTGTTCTGGAACAAGGCTCGGATCAGACTCTTCACTTCAGCTGCAGAGAACTCAGATGCGAGAGGCCCCTTCCCATCTGCCCACCTACACGGGAGAGGAAAGATCTTCTTAACCAAACTGCACAGAAACGTCCCGGTGAAACAAACCTTCCAAGCGCCCTTACAGTAGGGAGTCTGAAGGCAAAACAAATCCAGTCAGCCCTGAGTCTCCCGAGCGCAGCGCCCTGCTGATGTCAGACCACCTCCCAGCTCCCTGTTATTGGGCCAAAGGACTAACTGAAAAGGAAGAAATGAAGACACCTACTGATCTACTATTTCTTGGAGGTTGGCTTGCAAGATGATCATCAGCTCTTTGAACGTCATCCATTTTTGCACGTAGATTGGAACTTCCTCTTGGTATTTCTTATTTTTGTCGTCTTCGGGTAATGGGGTGAAAACCTGGGGTCCTTCCTCCACCATGGTCTTGCAGAGGGAGTAGAGCCTATCTGCATCTTCTGCAGAGATGTCCTAGAATTGAACAAATGGTAACAGGGGGGCAGTTAGATGTATTTTTGGAGTGCCAAGCAGTAAGCAAAATGGGGAATAAAAAAAAAAGTTTTAATTAAGAAATGTAATAGGATAGCTGTACTTGACCCAAGGCAACCCGACAATCACTTCAACACAGTGTTGGGAGTCAAATGGAGATTTAAAGAGGTAAGAATTTCAGTTTGAAATGCCACGGGTGTTTCAGCATCTGGTGCCTAGGTAGGGTGGAGAGGTTCATTAGAGAGGTGCAGACTGAAAATGTATCAGAATAGATGGAGCTTGAGACAACAGTGAACTGCTGTGCCCTGCACAAGGAAAGAGAGATGGATTCGTAGGTGTGGTTACAGTAGGAGTGACGCATCTCAACCCAAATTAAAGTGAATTCACGGCCACTTTCCTGACTCCCCTTGACTAGTCATGGAATTGCTCTAAGATTAGATCCAGTCTCAGCTGGCCACGAGTTACGGGGATGCTGAACGTTCCCATAGACAGGGCCACCACCATAACTTCTCTGAGACAGCTGCTGCCTGAAACCTGGTCTTGGAAAAAGATTCCAGAGGTCGCAGATGTGAGCTGTCGACAGGACCCTACGCCTGGCATGTTCATCTTGCACAATTACCTCCAGGGCAGCGATCCTCGTGATGATCTCTGAGAGAGCTGTGTTCAGTAACGTCCCCATAGCCTTGCAGTACACGTTCACCGGAAGGACATCTTGCCAGACTTTCCCCAGTCTCTTCAACTGATGCAACACCTGGAAGAGAACAGCCGTGTGTCAGCAAAAACAACAGTGAGAGAGGCACCAAATGGTAAGGTGAGTATGTAAGACATACTCGTACCGGGGGGGAGTGGAAATCCATGCAGAAAAGCGTTAGAAAAGTTGCCCTCTGCTGAAACGCTGCCCAGTTGTCCGTTCTCTGGGCTGAGATTACCCAGCCTACCTTCCCCGGACAGCAGCTGCAGACAAGGGGCCTGTGGCTTTCACTGCCTTGCTTACCTACCTGCCTTATTGCTTTGTTCGCTGCGCAGTAATTTTCCTCATCATCCATATTAGAAAAATTCCTGGCACTTGACAGCCTCTCCAGGATTTCTCCTTTCTGCACTCGCATCTGGGCCAGAAAACACTCCATCCCTTTAGGGGCAAAAACAAGCAGAGAGAAGCAATTAGGCAATTATTAAATTTGTTCTGCCAATTTAGGGAGTCGAAGTGCTGAATAATGAGCATGTCATGATGTTTTGGTTCTTTAAAGGCATTTCCTGTCTCTAAAGTCTTGCAGAGATGAGCTAACTGGGCCCGGTCACGCAGTAAGCTCTCGTGAAGGTTGCGTTGCTTCAGCATGCTTGAAAAAGAGCCGAGTGCAGCATTAGCTATGAATGACAGGCTCCTATCAGGCTCATACACACTTAGCTCAGAATTTGTTTTCATAGAGTAAGGTGAAGAAAATGCCAAAGGATTGAGCAGTAGATCCCAAAACATCTGAGTGCCATGAGGGATAATGAACTCGCTGCTTAACGACCGTTCTTGGAACTACGCGCTGGACAAGGGGTGGGTTTCAAAGAGTCAAGCCCTAAACAGCCACCTTGCTTGTAGGCGTAATGCACCATCAGACTTCCCAGACTAGAAAACGTCCTTTCTCTTTGTCCATAACTCTTAAATAACCACACGCTGCTTGGGTCAACAGCCACGACTGCGTTAAATCATCCAGCAACAAGTGCCAGGATTAATCACGGTGTCGCTCAGCAATACATTTCAGTAGGGAAAGGTAAAATTACCAAGTCTCCTAAAGCCAGGTACCAGATCTACAAAAGTAGCTGCTCCATCGCACAGGATGTTAGTCAGGCGGTATCGGAACTGGTGTCCCAGGGTGAGCAAGTGGTGAGCAATATACATGCAGTTGTTGTGGTGAATGGCTGCTAGCTGGGGTAACTTCTGCAGGTTCTCCCTGTCCAGGAAGGAGGAAGAGAAAAGGAAGAAATGTATTTAGAGTCAGCTCTGTTAAAAGCCTTGTTGTGCCTACACTAGAGAAACGCATGGTCTGTCTGACAGATGCGAGTACCTACCTGTGGGCAACGCCTGACTAAGATGTCAAAGCCCAACTATGGTGAGGAAAAGGGAGAGGAGTCCTTTTCAGTCTTACTGAAACACCCCGGTGTGTTCTGAATTGTACACTTTCAATCTGCATTGCATCAGACCTGGGGTCAAAGTTATGTGGCCGAACTCAAACACAACTGTTGTAAGAACTGCAACTGTCTCCTCGGTCTTAAGGCTGCCAGCTCAGAAACTCCTGAGCACCTCCTCTCCTGCAGCAGGTATGAATTTATAATAGAGTATTAGGCTTCTGCTGCTGGGGGAAGTCCTTATTCATCTCTGGCCGGGGTGGATGAGCTGGGGACAAGTGGAGTTGTTCCAGTAGCATCGTCCTCTCTCCAAAACAGGCCCCAGGTGATTCCCCCAACACCCACACTTACCTGTGGTACGTGGGCACTACATCATAGAAGAGCTGGAATATATTCCGCACGGAGTAGAAGAGCTGTATGCAGCTGCAAAGACAGTGAGGTTCACGTTAGTTTGTCAGTGGAATTAATGTCTGGCTCCCAAGTGACCCTCCACCTTCTCTAAAACAAGGTGGTGTCAGTAGCGAAGCAGCAGCACAAAGAGGAGACTGTTGGGATCAATTACAGCCATGCCAGCACAGGCAACATTCTGGAAGATTCACAAAGGCTGTGATGACCTTGTAAGTTCAGTGTGGAAAAGACAAGCTTCAGACCACGTCAGATGGGAGATAGGTGAAACCCCCGGCACAAAGGGGACAGTGTCCCCTCCCCAGCAGGTGTGTGTAAAGAGCCCTCCCTCTCTGCTGTGGGACACTGAAGGGCATTCAGTACCCAGGCAGCCCTCCTCCTCCAGGGTCGTGAGCTCTGCTTTTTGAAGCAGACTGTTTGTGGTTCCTCAGAACTTGAATTGTTTTCTCTGAAGAGCCCTGCCAGATGCAGAGCTGGAGTTCTGCGCATCCACCCAGCACAGAGAAAGCGAGAACTCCTCTCGGAATGGGTGCCATCACTTAGCGTTTGGTTTGGAAAAAGAGATGGTTGTGATTTTTTTCCAGCAGCTGACAAATGCTGCAGTAGTGTTTCTCCCAACTGAAAACACCCCAGCAGTGAACGGTGCTGTACACACCAGGGAGTTGCTGTGTTTTCACAGCTTTAACAGCTAAGCTACAGGGAACCACGGCTGAATGTTCCCTGCAGTACTCGCGTTAAGAGGCCTTTCGGACTCATCTTTGCAGGGAACAGAGTCCACAGCTGCACGAACCCCGGGCTGCGTCCTCCAGCCAAAACTGAGAGTAACTTTAATGACTGATTCCAATTTTTAAGCATCTTCCATTCTTTTAAAAGCTTTTCTAATCTAATAACGGACGCTTGGTGTTGCCCAAGGCAGTATCTGACACCCGTGAGTTTCCTACCACTGATCGGTGCTGGCTGTAGCCTCCAACAGCGTCTGGTAAGCCAGCTCCATCAGCTTCTCCACTGCTGAACTGATGCGGCATGTGGGCAGAGAAAACGTGTACCGGCTCAGGTTGGTCTCGTTCTCCAAATTCACCGTCTCGTTATGCAGAGGTTTAGAAGGTTTTTGCACTTTTAAGTGATCTCCTGCCCCAGAATTAGGAAGCCTTGGTAGGGCTACGCAGGAATCGGGGGTGATCTAAGGCAAAAGCAAAGAAATGCAATTTAGAGACTGCACGAGACTGCAAAACACTGAAGGACAGATACTTAAGCTCAAGATAAACCCAAGGCTGTAGAAGTCCCCCAAGACTGCTGGAATTCTCCTGACTTAGGAACGACACAGCAGACCGTGGAACAGTCTCTAGGGCGTTATGTACCCTGCAAGCAACCCCCTGACTTTTCTTAGGACACTACCCAGAGAAGCCTATGCAAGCACACTTCGAGTATTTGAAGAAACACCTCCTGGGTGAAATAACCCACTTGAGCACTATTGAAAAAGGTTTTGAAATTGTTGTTTGCCAAGATACCAAATAATCACGAGTGTTGGGTGTTCCACAGAAAGCAAAGGACTCGACTGTTCTAGACAAGCCTTTTTCAATAGCTAACCCTTATTTTCTATGTGGAGAAATAGTTATTGCATCACCAGTCACCTTTACAGTATTGTGGATTTCTGAGGTCATCAGGTTTCTGGCTGCTACAATCACATCCTGGCACTTCTTGTTAGCGAAGTGGGAATTGACGTTACGGGCGTATTTCAGTAAGTTAGTCGTGTCTCCTTTCAAAAACTGCATGTCCTTCAAGGCTTTTTCAAATTCCTCTGTGGATTTAATCACCTGAGAAGAGCAGACACGTATCCTACATTAACATTGTTTCTGAAATCAAAGAGGAAAATTAAAGCTGGGTACAAATTCTTCCACTCAGCTGAAAGCAAAGGATGAAAATAGGTTGTGGAGGGCACTAACCATCCAACAGCTTCCTCAGTCATGTTTTGGGAAAAGCTGGCTCAGCTGGGGGCTGCGATCACACAAAAATACAGTGTTTGAACTGCAGGTTTGTTCTCCCAGACTGTGCTGCCTCCGCTTCGAAAAGCCGGAGGAGCAAGATGATCCAATTGCATCGCCCTGGACCACCTGAGGCAAAGGGACCTGGAGGTCTACCCTGCAGCTGCTGGTGTTTGGAACAGCCCCCTCTCCAGGAGCTTCTGGCATCCTTCACTAGCAGTAAGTTCTGCTTTTAGGGATGTAGTTTAAACAGCTGTATGTGGCCTACGCAAGAAACCCCCGTGAACAAGTAGAGCTGCCAGTCCTCAGGAAGCCAGCTGGGCCGGCAGCGCTGCCACCTCATCATCTTCAGCCTCTTGCAGAGGCTCGGACAAGGCCCTTATGTTGCACACCCTGCAAGTCTCCAGGCCTCAGCTAAACACGACCTGAGTTGTGCAGATCGGAGACCTCACATGCTTTACATGACAGGAAAAACAAGCCATAGCTTCACTGAGAGAAATACACCCTTCTAGATTAGCAAAACCCAGCTCGGGCTGGCTGGCATTTCCCCCCCAGGGGTCTGGAAGGTTGAGACACACCTCTATGTACTGCTCCAGTTTGCTGCTATTGGTTGGGATTGAGTTGACCAGGCAGTTCTGAATAAGGCAGTCTGATAACTCTTCCCATATCAAGTCACCTAGAAGTTCTGCGAGTAGAACTCTGCACTCCTTGTTATCTTCCATAGGCTGCTCGAGAGGCACATCTGGATGAAAGAGAACAAAACCAGATGGTGACACACATGCTTCCTGAACCAGACCCTCCACCAGTTCACTCCCCGTCCTTCCTATCAGAACGGTATCTTTCAGCTGCTCCATCAGCTTAGAATGGTGGTGGTGTTCTTACCCAGGCCGCGTCTCGGTGCTGTGGAATCTCCCACCCCAAAGTGCCAAGCCCTCCGAGAGCACAGCGTAGCACGTCAATGGTGAGAGCTGCTTACACCTTACCCAATCCAGTACTGCCTAACCACCAGATACGTTAGAAAGCTCCCGCTGGAATTATATGAACAAGGCACGGATCTCAGTCTAATTCCCAAAGAGAGAAACTACCTACTTAGCAGGTACTTATGGAGAACCTCAAAAATAAGCTTGATCTTGTCAAAAACCTCCACAGGAGAGCAATGATCCAAGTTGGGCTCCTCGGACTTAAAACGCAGGATGAACGCATCTGACTGTTCCTCTGTGACTGGCTGAAGAGGTGGGTATGAAATCAGTGGCTTGAGGATGTACTTCAGCAACAGCTGGCCTGAGAAACGAAAAGAAAGCTGTTTTCCAACAGCAGAAGGCAGTTGGTTTGCTTCAGCGAGGCCCGGCTGCGCCTGTGTTGGATGTAGTGATCCTTTGCATGAAGTAGAAATACCCTGGATTAGCTCTATCAGGGAACAGCTAATGAGGTAAAATGCAGGGCTGGGTTTCACTAAAAAACATTCTACTCACATACACCAGATGTGGAGGCCCAAAAAAGAGCAGCATGTTTAATGTCAAGTGAAAAACAACGTGAACAGCTGGAAGCACAAAACCCTGTCCTAGCATTTGCCACACCGACTGATTTATTTCATCAACCTCCGAGAATGCTGAAGCCCAGAGGCTGCCTGAAACCAGGAGTCTTGCTCTTGGAAGATGAGGAGGCTGTAACTGGAAAAGCTGTTTGAACATCAGACCGTGAAACCATAGAGCAAAAGTCAAGTTAACAGGAAAGGATAAATCGTTCTGGGTAAACAACGGGATAAATAATTTCCTACTCCTAAGAACCATTCACATTATGTTCGGAGGGAAACACAAGCCAATAGAGAAAGAAAGCTTCCAGTGTACTGCTGAAGTGAACTGGATCTTGACACCCATCTTAGAAGAAGTGTGAGCTCACACCCAGTGGGGCTGCTGTTGCTACGTCTGTCCGGATCCACACTCTCTTACCAAAACTCTTCAGCCTGGCGTGCAGCTCTCCTAGGACAGCAAAGGCCTGCAGCACCTCAGCGACCGGTGCGCCAGCGACCTCCTCCTCTTTTGATGGCACCGTGCGTAAGTGCAGTTCTGAACGCGTCGCCGACTCCAGGCTGCTGCCTTCTGAAGGAAAAGAACCATCTCTCTGTCAGTGTGGTCTGACGTGTGAGGGCTGGACAAAAATGTCAGATGACTCTTCCAGCTACTCTCTCGAACTGGGTAGTCAATAATAAGCCACCTGAACTTTTGGCCCAGCTGATTTCCTCAGGAGGAGAAGCTGTGCAGCACAGCATCAGTTTCGGATATCTTACAAGGCTAAAAGAAGTGCTTGAAAGTTGGCAACTCTTTATCTCTGCTCCAACGCTTTCTAAGAAATGCCACAGATGAGGCAGCTGAACTTTCAAAACCCTGCCTAAAAAAAATCTACTGATGACACCGGATTGCTTGTGGGAGCACCTAAATACTCCAGGAGTGCAGTGATACCCCAAGAACACTGCCACTCGTCATGGCCGTTCTGCAGGTAATGCAAACAGCAGAGAGCTCCCCAGGCCAGCCTTAGCTCAACGGTACCCCGGAGGTGCTCGAAGCCAGGCGTTCCAAACAGCAAAGCAAAAATAGTGAAACAAACTGGAATTGCGAGTACCTTTTGAAGGAGGAAGCTTCCATACAGCCAGCTTCTGCCATTCTTCTCCGAGGTGATAGAGCATGTTCTGCGTCTGCACCGTGAGCTCCGTGCCTAGCGCCTTCAGGATCTTCAGCTCGAAGCCCTTGCGGGATTCCAGCATTTTCAGGTTGCTCCGAGCCTGGGGGCAAAGATCAAACGCAAACCACAGGTTGTCCCTGCTCATGAGGAACACCCTGTGAAACTTAGCGAGCGCGTATATGAGCAACACTGCCCTGGGTTCAGAAGTCATGATTACCTTTTCCAGTTGCTGAGCTGCTGCAACGTACTTCTTTTCCAGCAACGCAGCGTTGTACTCCTTGATAGCTGTATCAAACTGCAACAGAGTGGTGTGTCACTCTGTACCTGCTGTGACACTGCCACTTTTCAACCACCACGGCTAGAGAGGGGGGAGCTATAGGGGGTTATTCAAAACGGAAGACCAGAATAATGCCATGGCCTGAGAGGCAGAGAGGGTGACAACTGCTTCATGACTTTAAGCCGCTCCCCCTCCTCACCTCCTGCAGCTTTTTCAGAATACTCAGAACCAGCGTGTCCCGCTCCAGCTGCTGCTTCAGTTCGGTAAACTCGGCCACAGCAACGTTTAGATCGCGCTGAACCTAAAACAGAAAACTTTCCACTTCATCTAGAGCAAGCGAACGTTGGAATGTTTCCTCTTAGAAGCTGTGACAATAGGAGATTTGAAGCGTTTCTGTTAAACTTGGCAAGGAGGAAAAAGGCTCCGTCCATTTTACTCCTCGGTAGGAAGATATTTATAAGCACTGGAAACACTTAGAAAGTGGTTTGTCTTTTAATGCACTGCAGGAAATTGACTCTCACAAAGACTGTCATTCAAACTGCAGGAATGCTTGAACTGATCCGAGAGCTAATTCTCCATTAACGCAGCTCCAGGACCCCAGGTGTTGGAAAAACCAGCAGCAGAAGCAAAGACCAGGGAGTGGGTCCGCAGCCCAGCCTGCGGGAGCAGCTCATCTTCTCCTTGAAGACCACCGGGACTGTTGCACAGGTATGATTTTGGTTCCTGCTCTGCCCACCCCCCTGCGAGTCCGTTGCTGTCACCCCTTCCCCCAGTACACCAGGCTGATCATTAAGTGTGACGCTTTCCTGGCCGTAGACAGCCTGTCCCTTACTGACAGTTCTGTGTGTGCCACACAACTCTGCTGCCTCTGTCACCTAAAGCCATTTTTGGGGGCTGACATCATCCAGGGCTCTTACTCAGGAGTCCTCCTCCCCCAGGCCCCTCGCCACAGCCCAAGGGGTTGGGGGTGTCCCACAGGTTCGGGGTGAGCCCGCCCGGACTCCCCACAGCTCTCACCTCGTTTTCGATGCCGGCTTTCAGCAGGTCGATGTTGTTCGACAGCCCCTCCACCTGCGACACCAGGTCCTCGGCACTCTGCATGCTGGGCAGGAACTCGTTGTACTTCTTGTTAATCATGTTGCAGACTTCTCCCTGGGGAGGAGGAGCAGCGGGACACCGTCAGTCCCCGGGGGACCCCGGTGAGCGGTGGTAAGAGACCCTTCCCGGGCTGGGGGGATCGGGACGGGACCGGCGGCCGGGCGGGGACCGTCGCCCCGGCGCTCACCTTGTCGTCCCCCGATCTCGGCCACGTGCTCGGAGCTGGGCACCGGGACGCACTCGGTGGTGTTGGAGCTGCTCTTGAGCCTCAGCTCGGCCTCCTTGTACAAGGCGCACAACTTGGGCTCCGCCGCCCCGGCGCTGGGAGCCGACGAACCCTTCGGGGCCGGTGGCGGCGGAGGCGGCGGGGTGAAGGCGGCTCGCGCCAAGCGGCCGGGCCGCGACCGGCTGCTGAAGGCGCGCGCCATCAAGATCCTGGAGGAGCGCGGCGGCGGCTCCACCACCGAGGACGACGCGCGCAGCGAGCTCAAGACCGGCCGGTACTGGAGCCGCGAGCAGCGCAAGCAGCACCTGGCCCGCGCCCGCGAGCAGCGGCGGCGCCGCGAGATGCTGCTCCAGGCTCGCGCCGAGCCCCCCGTCGGGACCGGGGCCGGGGGCGGCGCCGGTGGGTGGCTCCCGGTGCTGGCCCCTGCCGGTAACGCCGCCTGCCGTAGTTATGGGAAAACAAGCGGCGACAGAGCCGGGCGGCCGCGGCGAAGAGTCGGGCCGAGCCGTGCCGAGCCGTGCCAAGCCGTGTCGTGTCGTGCCGTGCCGAGCCGCGCCGCGTCGAGCCGCCCGGCCCCGCGGTGACTCACCGGCCGGGGCCCGGGCACCACTTCCCCCCCTCGACAGGAGCCATTTTAGATGCACGAAGCTGCGGGGCGGCGCCGCAGGCCCCGCGGCGAGGCTGGTACGTGCTCCCCGGGGAGGGGAGGGGAAGGGCGGGTAGCCAGGCAGGGGGGACGCGGCTTCCCCTGGGCTGCCGGCCTCTGCCGCCTCGACGTACTGCCCGCGTCCGGAGCTGCTCCCTTCACCCGTCCGAGGAGGACTTGGGCATACAAAGGGAACTTCTGGGCAAGTGCTGCACCGCTCGGGAAAAGAGAGAAATAATTTGAGCCGTGAGTAAAAGCAGCGTGTCGGGGCAGCAGCGCCGTGCGCTGAGCGCGTCGCTCCGGGCGAAGGGCACTGCGGGCGCCGCTGTGCTCCTCAGCCAGCAGCACACCTCCGGAGAGCTGCAGCCGGGCCGCGGTTCTGCTGGGTTTTAGAATTCTGTTGTCTTTGAAGCGTGTGGAGGTGTCAGAGGGGCTGCTGACCTGACCCCTGTAGCCGCCACTCGGCTGACTGTGCTGTAAAAGAACTTTATTTATTCCAAAGCTCCATTTATCTGGGCCCGGTTAGCAGGTAGCAGAGCACGTCCCAGAGCGATTTGGGCACAGTGTTAATAGTCAGCGCTGCGGCTTTGAGCACCTTTGCTCCGCCGTTCGCCCGGTGTGGTCCCGAGCGACTTTAAAATGGCAGGTTTGTCCTTTCAAAGATGGATCGCTCTCGACACCTCGCCACCTAAAATCGCCGTTCTGTTTCTGCCGAAACAAACTCATTCAGTGGCACCCTCCACGGTGTCCTTTTCAAACTAGAAGGAGTTAAACTGTTTTGTGCAGAAAAAAAAAAAAAAAAAAGGGCAGGTACTCACCTTTCCCTGAAAATTGTTAAGAAATGATGGTAATGGGGATGGTGTACATGGCAGAGGGACAGACCAATTATAAAATGGGCTCAGTGGTAGCTGTAATGGGAGAAGAAAATCCTGGAGGTAATTGCGGTGTGTCAAATTGCTTTTTAAACTTTCAGTGGAGGAAAACTGCCTTGATTCTCGTCATTATGTACTTGCGAACTCTAGCACGGTATTTTAAAGAAGAATGAGTGTTTCCACTTTGTTCATAGTTGAACAAAAACGCAGGCTAGTATCTTGAGAAGTTTTTATAACTTTGAAACCTATATTTCAGTCTTTCAGTTGAGAAATAGAATTGAATATCTTCTTACTGAAAAATTAAATGACAGGGAACTCAAACCGTTGCACGCAGGGGAAACTTTCCAGTTTCATTTACTCTATGGTGCCTATATCTGCGAAGTATAATGGAGTCTTGCTTAATACTGTGATACGTTGCAGGGGAGGCAGAGAGGGAGGGAGGCAACCATTAAGTAAATGGTCATGTTTTGGGTGAGGCTGTCTCTGGTCTTCAGCCTTTCCCTGTGTTCACCCTGTGTCTTCCTTCTGCATCTTACGGTGCGGTGTTTTCACCATCTGTTTATGTTTTGCCTTTTTTCATTCTGAAAGCAAGAGTTTTTGCAAACATTTGGACAATTTATTTGGTGCATTGTTTCATGTTGAAAAATCCACAGAGGAAGTGACAAAACTACAGAGGAACTGCTTGTGAAAAAAATCAGTTTGAGTTAGTGCTGGACATATTTTGCTTAAAAATTCTTCAAGGTATTTGCATCTTCTTTTTTTTCTTTTGTCATGAGTTTTGTTTTCAGATCTTAGGACCGAGGCAACAACTGTCTGTCGTGCTCGCAACTGGCGGAGTATGAGCCTCCCTTTCCTTACCTCTTTCCTCCCCTTCTTTCTGCTCCTCCAGACCCTGTTGAGACATCCAGCCTTAAAAACTTGAGTTATCCTAAGTCGGCTCCCAAGCTGCAGCTGCTTATCTGGGGCAGAACACTTCTTGTGTGCTAAAGGGTAAGTAGCTGCTGCTGCTTTCTCTCGAGAAGGGCTTTGTGGAGGAGCAGTTCCTCTTTGAAGGCAAAGCTGCCATGTTGAGGCTCTCTTGCTGCTGCAGGAGGACTATGCCGGGGCCACAGAAGCATCTGGAGTGCAGTGGCGGAGCTAGGAAAAAGCGATTTGAAAGTCCTCCAAGCCTTACAGATGACGGCTTGGACAGATCATCTGAAAGGCAGAGAAGTGGATTAGAAGGGACAGAGAAGGAACATTAGTTTTTGTTGATTTTTATAGCCGAAGCCTGTGTTTGTCTCCAAAAAAAAAATTAAAAAGAAAAAATAATTCTTTTCCCCCCCACCCTAAGGCACGGATCTTTCAGTTTGGACTGAGTTTGTGGTTGTTGTGAGATGAGCCATGGGAGTGGTATCATTAGATGCCAGTTAGCTTGAACATTATTTCCAGACCCATGCTTTTACAGAAGTGCCTGGTTTTTAATGTTATTTTTTTTTTATTTTTTTATCCGTTGAATATTAGAATTGCCAAGTCCGTGATCTTGGCACTCGGATGAGAGAGAAAAAAAAAAAAAAAAAAGAAAAGAAGTAGACGTCCAGAATTGAAGAATGTTGCTGGCCTGGTATAGCCTGATGTTTCAGTATTGCTGCAAACTCGTACTGCCGTGGCGCGCGTTCCTCTTTGGACACTTCGGTGTTTAAAACAGTAAAATCGGTGAGATGTGTGAGTGTGCCCTTTTCTGTCTGTGCAGCACAGCTGTGTTGGAGGGAAGGAAGGGACTACAGCAGGACTGCCTTCAGTGAGCTGATAGAAAAGACTGCTTAAGAAAAAATGCAGGATTTCCCTCTGTATCTGGAGGAGAAGCTTTGATCTCCAAACCAGCTTTCACTTCTTGCAAAGTTAGCAAGTTTCTCGTCTTTCACAGGCAGATTTTGCTGTTTTCAGTGACAGTTTTGGTAACTCGCTGGAGTTTTGTTGGGTGTGCGAGGAGCCGTGAGGACTTTCCCCTGCTGGAGTGATTCAGCACAGGAGTGGCAGGAGGTGGAGTTCACGTTTCCAGCCTTGGTTACAATCCGCTCTGTAAGCACTGAAACTTTACTACCGTACGCCAGTGATTTACTGTGCTTATCCTTTTAATGCCACTGATGTGCTTTAGAGATTATTCTCTTCCTTAAATCTTACTTAAATGCTGCTTTCTTAAATCTTACTTAAATGTTCCTTCACAGATAAAGTAGTTGACGGAGACTATACATAGTGAAATTTGAAGTCTCTTGCTTATCAAAAGTCCGCAGCAGCCATGTGAAAGGCTCGAGACATTCTCATTCTCCTGACCTGACTGGGCTAATCTGAGGTAAAAACACGGGCCTGTCTGGTGGCAAAGCTTCCCACTGGGTCAGCCTTTGTGCTACAAAGATCCTGTTAGATAGGGACTGAAATTTATGCATTCTTACCTTGATGTGCTTTAGGCCTTAACTACCTACCAGCTCTTTAGTGGTGGCTAGAGCTCAGGTCATTTATTTGTCCTTAAAGAGATTGGTCACCTCGGGTCAGGTGTGACTTTGGACTAGGTTCAGGTTTGAATGTGAAAATGATAGCTATTCTGTCACCCTGGAAAGAACCTCCAGTTCTTAAACCTGCATGTAAAAAAATATTTCTTTCTGTATTGGGGGAAAAAAATTAGTATGGTTAAGATAATTTGCTGGGAATAGGAATGCTAAATACATAGGTTGGAAACTGTGGGAAAGGGTTGTTTTTAGATGGATTGAATGTCACTGTCTACTTCTATAATTAGACATTTTAGGCTATTTCTAGAACACCCTATATTTAACTCATCGTCAACATTTCTGTGTGAATATACCAAATCTATTCTTTATTTTGAGGAGGAATGTTTTGCGCTTCTTGAAGGGTTACCGTTAGTGCACTAACGGTCTCATCACTTCACTTGCAAGCCTCTTCCGCATTTGCCTCCGTTGCCTTCTTGCATGGTAGTGGTTTGGCTTCCTAAGTGGGCTCAGCATAAATGTCATCCCACACAAGACTGAGTTTCTGAATTGGAAGGAAAGAGATGAGCTTGGTTGCTTCAAACTGTTGTCTGCTGTTGAGAAAAAAAAAAAAAAAGTCAATATATATTGTGGCTGAATATACTATTCTGTCATGCTGTGTATGTTCCTCTAGAGTGATTTGTGGTTTTCATGGGATCTTTTGGCAGAGGTAATAAAGCTGACAGGTTAGGAGAAAGCTACCTTGCCTGTATGGGCTTTGTATGAAGTCACTTCTGCTCTTCTCCTGTTCCCAGCTATCTTGGTGTTTATTCGGTTTACATTGCAGCTAGGGAAAGAATCAAAATGTGATTGTGAAACTACGGTTACAACTTGTGATACCCAGGGCTCACCACTGTCAGAAAATTAATGTTTAACTTGCTCTTCCAACCAGACTGAATTTCAAGTTAAAAGTAAGCTGACGAGGATACTGTTAGTTCTCTCCTCTTGGTGAGTGCTACATGTGCTGCATTAGATAATCTCAGAGCTAACAAGAATATTTTCCCAAGGATGTGATGACATGGTTTGTTTTTAGTGGAGGCTGTCTTTCCAACCAGAAGATGACCCTCTCAGGAAGAGTTTTCATGAGAACTGTCTCTTGAAGGCACCAGCGCTTGCCTGTTGTCAGATGAAGACAGAATTTTGCCTGACGTTGTCCTTGGAGGTGGTGATTATGTTATCCGCTCCCGTTCTCTTGGTATGTCTGCTGGTTTGTGCTGTTCCTTCCCCCCTCTCTGGATCCTCTGTAAACTATTTACTTTCTGTAGCTATTCAAGCTTTGTCATGGTGCCTGTAAATAAGCATGCAAATGAGGGTATTAGCTATCAAGAAAATAATTATGAAGTTTACAGGCTGTGGAGTGCAAAGTGTGGAAAACCTGCGACAGTTGCAAGAATTTATGTCCCTGTCTCCAGATATGTCTGAACCAGCTTGTTGAGAGCTCTGTGAGCCCAGCGAGGGCCTTCAGGTGCCCTTGGTGGTGTGCTGAGAGGCCGCCGTCCTATTGTTTTGTTGTTTGGGGTTTGGTTGGTTGTTGTGGGTTTTTTTTTTTTAATTTTTATTTACTTTTTATTATTTTGTTTGGGTTTTTTGTTGTTGTCGTTGGTTTGGTTTAGGTTTTTTAAAAAAAAACCCCAACTTTTGTTTATTTCAGAAAGAGAAGAGAAGGAACTGTAGAGAGGAAGTCTCTCTTTGGGTGCTTTTTTTCTTTACAAAGGTGCTTTACACATATGAATGAAAATGAAACTTTTTGCTCTGAGAAACAGTCTCAGGTTTGACTGCTAGGGATGGCTTGGGGTATTTTTAAAAATACTGTCCCTTTCCTAGTAAAAAAGTATATTTCTTTTAGTATCAGCTAAAAGCAATAATGAAATAAGTTGCTTCTGAAGCAATTAAGTGAAATTTTGTCTGATGGGGCTGTAATGCAAAAAGACATTAATTTAGACCATTTAATAATGGGCCGTGGAGGGATTTCCTGAGAAGAAAACCAGTAAGAAATTTACTGTTGGTAAAATATTTTCTTAAATGTGCACTTCTGAAAGACATATGTCTAATTAATGGATGCTGGATGTAATAGAGCATTCTGCCATTTGTTTTTATAAAAAGCTGATTGTCTTTTAATACAGTCCTTCAAATAAGCTGTATTAAATGTTGTTTCAGTGTTAATGGACTAGAAATAATTCTCAACAGTAAGAAATGTTGGAAAACTTTTGCCGAAGTACAAGATAAGAGCTCGGTCTTACAAATGTTTTGTTTTAAAATAATAGGGGTGTTTGCAGAAAAGGTTTAATACGTTTGAAGCCACATCGTTAGTACATTTTGTGTCTAGAGTCTGATGTTCATAATAGTGAAAGCTTCTCTTGTGGGTCCCCTGAATTCAGGTGGATTTAGGAAGTATTTTGTTAATTTCTACTGCCAGACTTTGTAGACAGAAGAGCTGTGATGACATTTTATTGATAAACAGTGATTTGAAATGTGTGCCTTTGGGGGGAGAAACGGTAGCAGTTACTAGTTGCAAATAACTAGCTGAGTAAAGTAACTGCTGCCCTGAGAGAAGAGACCCAGAACCACTGATCCAGACATGGATGGATCTGGAGAAAAAATTAAAATAAAAAAGAAGTTTTGTGGGTTTATTTTTGCTGCCAGAAGAGTGTGTGGAGAAAGCAGCTTGCTTTCTGACAGAGGCTGTCGTGGGAGAACCTGTTATGCCGTCTGTCGTGAGCAAGCCTGGTGTTTACTGATTAGATGGGAGAATGATGGTAGTGCCTCAGTGCCATCTCTGGTATCTCCACGTGCTGTGTGCTTACCCAGTTTATATGCATGCTGAAGGTGCTTCGGCCTCACCACAGCTGCTCATTTTTACTCCTGAGTGAGCGTTGTGGGCGTAACCACTCGGGTCGCTTGGTGGCACGTCCCTTTAGACCCACACAGCAACGGTTTACGTGGATAGGCCCTGAAGCACAGAAAGGGAGGTTTGGATCAAGGAAGTTTATTTGGATAACGAACTGTCCTGGAGGTGATGGGTTGAAAATCCTTAACTAGCTCCTTTAGCAACTGCCCAGGCCCTTAGCTTGCCTTTATCTTCTTGATTCAACAGTAAGCTGCACCAGTTGAGCTAAAGTGTCAGTTTAAACTCTAGACATGCGTTTTTGTAAGCATACAAACTTGCACCAGCCAAACTGAATTTAAAATGTACCCTAGTGAAACAGTTAGAGGTGGATGTGATTGTTCCTGGATGTGTCTATGGCAGGAGCACTCATCCAGCTTTACCTCAGTGCTGCTTGAGAGGTGCCGCCCTCATTTTCCCTCGCTGACAGTATAGGTTTTTTCCTAGTGTTTTATTACCCTCCCCTCCCATCTGCAGTCCAAAATGTTTATGTGAGCAAACCCTTATCTGGTTCAGCCAAGATGAGCCAAGTTGACAAGTCAGGTGTCCACAGCATGGGAAGTTACTGGGCTGGTTGGCTGAACCAGATTAGGGATTGATTTTGGAGTGGTGGAGCTGTGGAATTTGTCAGAGCTGGGGTTGAGAAATAAGGGGGGCGGGTGAGGTGAAGTACCACAGTTGTCCTTGGAAGATGACCGTCTTCCATGGCCAAAGTTTCATTGAAATGATAATTAGGACAGTGAACTCTTCCACACATCACATCTAAACTCTTAAAAACTCGTTTTCCAAGTGAGTTGCCTGAACCCCACAGTCAGATGCTTCTGATTGGGAGGAACAGTGTGTTAACTAATAAATCAGGTTTTGCCCCAAATTATGTGGAAGTGTAAATCTCAATAATATAAAATGGGAGGAAAATGTATTTGCTTGTTAGCTGGGGAACATGGACATAGAAGGTTTTGGTGGAGGGAGAAGCTTGGTCTTTTTTGTTCTTTTTCCTTCTGGGAGAAGAAGGGGAAGGAAACGTAGGGATGAGAACTGCACTGCTGCGTCTTTTTGAAAGAATGTTAACTTCTTGCTTTGTTTAAAAATATTCTAGTTATTCCTGTCTTCTAGAGCAGGTTATTGAAATAAAATGACGACCTCTGAGCCTGAAACAATACAGGAGGAAAGCAGGTGCTTGGGAAGGTTAAACCTCTTACCACAGCTAGAAAAAGTTTCAGTGAAGCTGAAGCTCTAAGGATACCATATTCTTGCTGAGACTAAAAATGTAAGAACGAGGAAGAATTTAAAAAGTTGATTATGGTCTGTTGCCAAGAGCAATGCTGTGATAAATTATTAACTCATTGCACTGTACTGCCTTGTAGTGCAAACAGAATAGCTGGTTATTGTGCTCTGCTTGGTAAGTCAACACTGTAAAAAATTCCTTGGTTATCTGGAAAATGTCTTCTTTGGGGTGTTTATTAAAGGGACACTGTAGGATTAAAAAAAATCACATTCCCCTCTGTTGAAGCTGGTTCAAACAAATAGAAATCCATGAAAGCAGCTTCTGTCTGTCTGTCCAGGGAGCCCGGTCAGTGGGTGTCAATCAGCTCAGTTTCACTTTTGCTCCTCTCTCTCTATGGCACTTCAGTGAGGTGTGATCCTCCTTACCTCCCCTAAAACCACACTGGGGGCAAGGCAGTTGGGCTGCTAATTGCAGGGGCACGAGACAAGTTGACTCACAGCTGTTCTGCAGGAAAAACAGTTCTGTGGAGACCACTTCTTCCCTCTTAGGGGTAACTGAGCCGCAGGAAGAATTGGAGGGGACTGGCTGTTGGGAGCATGCAGGTGCCTCACCGATGCCAAGCAGCAGCAGCTTCGAGGAATACATTTTCAATTTTGTAAGAACTGAAACATCTTGATTTTCACTTTGCTTTTATAAATATAAATGCCATGACATTTACCTTTCCTTTTTTTTTTTTTTGCTTAAAATATACAGAGCCTGGAAACTTAGATGATCTTAAGATGCCTCAAATTCATTTATAAAAGAACACCCTCACCCTTATTCTAGCCCTATGCTTGTGTTAAATTAAATTTTTGGCTAATTTAATAGTACATAATCAATATAGAGGTGATTATGCTTGTCAATATGACTTTTTTTGGTGTTATGCTTAGAGCTAGTACAATAATCATACACCATAAAGATAAATAAATACGAGAATTTTGAAGTGTTTGCTGAAATAAAATCTGTAGATCTACACAGATGATGAAGAGACTGGAACATCCCTCTTGTGAGGAAAGGCTGAGAGCCCTGGGGCTGTTTAGTCTGGAGAAGAGAAGACTGAGAGGGGATCTTAAGATGTTTACAAATATCTGAAGGGTGGGTGTCAAGGAGAAGGGGCCAGGCTCTTTTCAGTTGTGCCCTGTGATAGGACAAGAGGTGATGGTAGGAAGGTGAAACACAGGAAGTTCCACCTCAGCACGAGTAAAAACTTCTTCAGTATGAGAGTGACAGAGCCCTGGAACAGGCTGCCCAGAGAGGTTGTGGAGTCTCCTTCTCTGGAGACTTTCAAGACCCACCTGGATCTGTTCCCGTGTGGCCTGCCCTGGGTGTTCCTGCTCTGGTAGAAGGGTTGGACTGGTCCAGAGGTCCCTTCCGACCCCTACCGTTCTGTGATCTGTAGTTCATTAGCAGGGCACAGATGAGCTTTCAGGGTTAAAAAGAATATCCAGTTTGGGAGTAAACTGCTTCTGGATTGGTGACAGCATCTGCCACCCCAGTTTTCTTAGGAAAACACTGAATCCTGCCAGTACATGTTGCAAGATATGACCAACGTGACTTAAAAACTAAGCAGCAAATCTACAAAATGCTGTTGGCTACATAGTATTGTTGGAATCTGAGATGGAAAATACTTTTTCAGTTCTAAATCCTTTTGCCAATCTGCCAAAATGTAGTAAGGTTCAGATCATGCTGCAAGGCTTTTTTTGTTCAGAAAGGATTTTGAGCAACCATTACTTTGTATCTTTTTTTAATTTGTTGGCTGCTTGAGATTACTTGAGTATTTGTCAAGGGTGGGACTTCCATCTGAAGTGGACTTCAGAAATGCTGCAGAGGTGAGCTGCTGCTGCATGTTCTTCCACCAGCTTTCTGTTAGCGTCTGATGGGTCCCAGTTTAGGACTTTGGTTTGGACTTTCAAGGCATGAAGGGGTCAAGTGCCCAGTGACATGGTAGGATGTAGTCTTGTCTTTTGAAGCCCTTTGCAGCTGCAGTTCTCTGGGCTAACCCAGATGGTCACAGAGCTCACATGGGAGCACATGAAAGCTGGGGACAAAGTGGACTCTGTTAGAGGAACACAGTTACAGAATAGGTTTCTAGTTAGAAATGAGGAGAATTTAGACCCTGATCATTTTCAGGACATTACAGACTACTGACTTTGAGATGGCTGTTCTCCTAACAGTGCTGGCCACTATGTGAAGGCATTTTTATTCCAAGCTGCTCTGGAATGGGGATGTAGAGCACCTTTGGATGGAAAGCATGTTAGAATGGAAGAGCCTCTTTTCCATAAAAGGTAAAATGTGCCAGAGTCTCCATGAAATCCATTTAAGATGTGTTTACTGATTTTAAGTTTATGCAGAAAATGCTCCTAGACTATAGCAGTAGCTGATAGTGTTAAACCTACTGGCTGTCTACCAGTTGATGTATTTCCCAACTTAGTTACACAAGTGACGTATCTTCTGTTGCTTGAGTTGGCAACCCTGTGGATACAGCTCAAAATTGGTTTTCCTCAGTTTTGTACCACCGCTGGCCATTGGTGGAGGAAGGACACGAAGAGGCCATGTTAATAACTTGTCATCCTACCTGGAAGTACAGTTTCTTAGGCTGGATACGGTGGTGTTTTCTGCCAAGTGATGTTATGGGGTAATCTAAGACCAAGCAGAAGACTAATTAGAGAGGGGCCGAGTTTCACTATAGACACTGTAGAAATTGCAGCTGTGCTGGAATTTCAGCTTTTCACTGAAATTTTGCTTTCTCTGGCAGTTGGTTCTTTGCTTGCTTAAGCTAGGTCAATTCCTGTCCTTATCCTGTTGATACTAAATGCTTCTTCAGCAGTTCGATGTTGTGGTAGGCCAACAAGTGTTACTCTAGGTAGTAGCATTAGAAAAGCCCCATAGATCATCTAACCTGGCCCTTTTCTAGGACAGGGTGGTCCCGTTCAGTAGACATGCTGGTGCCGTATTTGGCAGTGTGGTTTCTGCCGCTGCTTTTGGTTCATTTCTGAAGTTTTCTGCTTGTTTTCGTCTTCATCTATTAAGTCAAGTAACTTGGTTTTCTTGGTGGTGTACAAGCCTGTTTGAGGAAGGCCAGACTCTGAACTATACAGAGCTGGCTTGCACATTGTCCTGGGCCGTGCTGGATGAGAACATGCCACCAGCATTTTATCCCCTGCTTTGGTGGCCCTCTGGGGCCACATTTCAAGACGCCTGACCCGATTACTCTTTATCCATCCAGCTGACTGGCTTTTTGTGTGTGAGCTTAACTTACTTTTTTTTTTTTTTTTTTTTTTTTAAGAATGTGTCAGAGTTTCTCCCCCTCATGGGGGGCTGTGGCCCGTGCAGGACAGGCGTGCTCGGTGTGCAGGGGGAGGACATGGCTGTGCAGGCAGGAAACAGTCGTCACTGGGTCCTGGTATCTTTGTCTGTGCTTCCTGTCAGTTAAACCACGAGCAGGGGAGCAGATGCACCCAGAGATGATGAGTCTGCTGTCTGCCCAGGGCAGCCATTGTGTAATAAACTGTCTTCTCAAGAGCGTACTGGTGCCCGTATGCTTTGGACTTTGCTAGCCATACAAGACCCTTATTTAGATACCTGACAGTAAAGATGAGAATTTCATTAGTTCAACAGAAAGCAGGACTTGAACTCTTGAAGCATGAACTGTAAGAGAGTAATCGTGGGAGTTAACCTAACACAATGAGAGCTGAGGTTTGGTGTTTTCTTTTTCCACTGCTACCAGTGGAGGAGTTTTCAAATGCATGGAAGAAGCTGACAGTGTGTGAAGTCATGAAATGTCATGAATACCTTTCTGGGCAGATAATTGCCACCTTATTTGACCTGTTGAGGTTTTATTGTAAGATTATGTGATCTACAGAGTGATTTTTTTTTTTTTTGTTGTAATTGTTTTCATTTTAATTCACTTGTGGATCTGTGTTTCTGAGGCAACTCTGGTGTTCAGTTAAAGAACTTGTTACAAGTCCACAAAACTAATAACTTTCAGAATTACAGTGACTTGTAATTCTAGAAGATGTAATGGTTTTTAAGTAGGTGGTGTGATTTCTGAAGCTACGCATGTTACTACAACGTAGTTAATTTACTGAAGCTAGAACTCTAATAATATCTTCCCCAGCATCACATTTTAGAGAACTGAGCCCTCTGCACATCAAAATTATACTAGAACTGAAACTCTGCAGATTCATTTCAGCCTCTTTGCCTGATTTGATGCTCTTCCTCATGTGACAGCATAACTCCCAGAATATTGGTTTTTTTCCCTTGAACTGTTTATTCATTGACTAGCCAGCATTGAGTAGACGTGTCTTTTTGCTGTTGGCTGCATGATAAAATATTTCTCTACTACAAGTTCTTTAAATTAAGGTGTTCAGCCTTAGAGGCACATCTGCTGGGTGGGGAAGAGCAGTTAGGTTATAGGGACAGGAAGACTGGATGGTTAAGGGGCTTTGGGGTTGAGTTGTTTTTGTTGTTCGTTTGGGGTTTGTTTGTTTGGTTGGTTCATTTTGTTTAGTTTTGTTTGGGGTTTTTTTTTTGTGCTGTATTTTTTTCCCCTGACTTCTCTTGGGTTATGAAGCACTGTGCATTGCACCCTGTGTGAGAGGTGGGGAGGAGGTGGTTCTGTGCTTGGCAGGAGAGCTGCTCTCATGGGGGCAGGCACTGCTCATAGCTGTTGGTGGTGCCTTGACCCTGAGGGAGCAGCTCCTGATCCCTGTGGGTTTCTGCAGGGACAGGAGCTGGCACCACAAGGACAAAGCTCTGCATTTTGCCTCTGTGAAAAGCACCAGCTCTCACATTTCTAACATAGCTGTGCTGGAAGCTTCTACTGACCCTTTTTTCTTTCAGTTTTGAGCACTATTTTTCTCAGTACTGTCTTGTTCGAGAGAGGAAAGGTGCAAATAGGGCACAACCCTCTGGGGGAGCATGCAAGTAAAACCTCCAAGAAGCTCTGCTTAAAGTCTATGGTGTCTTGAAAATTCACATAGTGTTGAGGGCTCTTCTCCTATCTACCCACCAACAATTCTGATACTATTTTATTATATCTATGATCACAGCAAGCCACATTTGGATGGAAACAGACTTCATGGAAGTAGATGAAATCTTAGGCAAGAAATAAGAAGAAAAAGAAAGAAGGCTGGAAGATAAGTGGAGGGATGGATTAGAAACTATGTAAAGCAACCTCTCCCTGCATTACCTTGTTTATAGTACTAGTATAGGTATCTTCTCTGCTTGCTCTTGGGTTTTTGTGTTTGTTTCTTTGTTTTTTTTCCCCGCCTTTGTACATGTTGAATGTTATGCCAGGACAGGAAAGTGTACTAAGTGTTAGATAAAATGCTTTTAATCTTTATTTTCTATGATAATTTGCAGATTTTCATAACAGGGCTGATGTCCGCTGAGGAGCTCCTTGCATGGTGAGGAAAGGCTGGAGTGCTTCCTTCAGCCACACCATGTGCTTGTTTTCCCAGAGACCTAAGTGAAAATTGTCAGAAGGCTGGAACACCTCTCCTATGAAGAAAAGCTGAGATAGTTGGGGTTGTTCAGCCTTCAGAAGGGAAAGCTCTGGGGAAATGTTATTGCAGCCTTTCAATATATAGAAGGGGCTTATAAGAAAAACTGTCAGACTTTTCACAGGGCCTGTAGTGACAGGACAGGGGGGAATGGTTTTAAGCTGCAAGAGGGTAGGTTTAGATTGGACTTAAGGAAGAAATTTTTTACCATGAGGGTGGTGAGATGGTGGCACAGGTTGCTCAGAGCAGCTGTGGATGCCCCATCATTGGAAGTGTTCAAGGTCAGGTTGGACAGGTCTTTAGGCAACTTGATCTAATTGGAAGATATCCCTACCTCTGGCAGTGGGGGTTATGCAAGATGATCTTTGAAAGCTCCCTTCCAGCTCAAACCATTCTTATGATTCTATGAATTTAGGCCTGGATAAACTCCTGGTAATTTAGGCAAGCCAGACGAGTGACTCAAGGAATGACCTTAATGAGCCTATGTTGCTGTCTTACAATCAGTGGAGAAAACCATCCTCTCCAGGAGATGCAGCCCACCTTTCCTGCCAATGGCTGTGGGAAAAAATTGGAGCAACCAAAGTCCCTTATTACAGAGGTGTTTGAGATTCTTAGAATTAATCTGAATTTAGAGGACTCGATTGTCAGGACAAATCCTACCTTTGTGGGTCAAAGGGGAAAAAGCTGTCGTAGAAGAAAATGTTTTCCTGATGGTAGGAGCTGTGTGGGTGCACATCTGCTCAACCCTTCTCCTTTGTATGGCACTGTCAGGGTTTGTCTTTTGGGAGGCACACGTGGACTTGTGCAATGGCCCCGTTCAGACAGCACCTGAGAGAGGACAAGTGCGTGCGTGTGTGTGGGTGCAGGTTTGCATGTGCACATTTGTCTGCGTGAATTAAGGACGTGGGATATGGTGGTGCCTTTGAAGCTTGCATAGCAAGAGTGGTCATCTCCTGAGCTGACAAGCTGCATATCAAAATCTTTATGAGCCTAAGTGCCATAATAACTGTATTACTCATTCCGTTGAGCTAAAGGGAGGTAGAAAGAGGTCTCCCAAGTTCACGAGCCAGTGGCTGCAGCAAGGTTGTGCTGCTTTCTGTTGCAAGATGCAACCAAGTTGGGCACACAACTCAGCCCAAGGTGACAATATTGTCCTCAGTATTGCCCAAGGGCAATACTGTGCTCTCCCCACGTGATTTGGTTCCCCCCAGCCCTGCTGCCTCACTTTCCCCTGCAGCTGGGGCGTCAGGCTGGCTCACAGAGCCCTGCCGTAGGGGCTGCGGCTGGATGGCACAGGGACGTGTGCAGCAGCCACCTCTGGTGCCTGATTTAGTTCTGCAAAAGCCACGGGAACTTGAATGATGAAATGAGGAAGAGGTGAGGCTTGAATTTCTCTACACCTGCCTTGTGGGGGCTCTGAAACTTTCCAGAATACCCTGATACTGTAGGTCTTTCAATGTAGCACTCATAAATTCTGTGTCTAGTTCATTAGCAGTGAATTCCTGCATCTCCCAGGAGCAGGTGTGTGCTCACGTGAGAGTGACTTAGGCTTCAGTGTGAACGTTTCCCCAGACATGACGAAATGAGAAATACTGGCTGGTCCAGACACTGCCTTCCTTCCCTGGAAGGACCTCTGCAGACCCCAGCTCCTTTTTCACATCACTCTTAAGAGAAATCTTTCTGCTTTTTTATATTAATTGTGTTGGTCTTGAACTTGTGTTTCATCGCTGCGTGAAACTCTATGGTGGGAAGCGTTAGTCTAGCAACAAGTCAGGAGATAATTTATATTCTCTTAATAGCCAAGTTCACTAGTTTGAAATTCCCCAGACAAATAGTCTCCCTTCTTAATCCCACTCCATGCAAGTACTTTAGAATGTAAAATTCAAGCTACACTGATCTGTGTGAAGTAAAATGTACAAATGGCATGGGAGTATTAGTTTCTGTCTTATCCTACATAGCTGCAAGTTAATGTATTTATTATTGCAATTACATTGAGCATCATGAAGCATACGTTTTCAGAATAAATGAGGTGAATAAAGTGCATTTTAGAGTGCATTAAAACCGGCAGCTTAAAAATCATGACCTAACTTTTAATTGTGGCTTGAGTGAACGTTCTTCACTAGCACTGTGGAAGCAATCTCTTGCTTTAGAGAGGTTTTAAAGGCATGATTTTTAGAGGCAATATCCTCTGTATGGTTCTTTTAAGTTTTTTTTTTTTCTTCATATGTTTAAAGGAATCGTATTTGTCCCATGTTATGTTCTAGATAGATGTTCAGTATGGCAGAAATGCCTCTACTCTTCATACTGTTAATGCTTCTTCTCCAATTCAGATAGTCTTCAGCACCTCGCTGATTTATTCCAGTAGCAGCTTTTGGAGAAGGGTAATACTGAACAAGTAGTTAAAGGCAATTATTTTTTAAAAGGCAACTTGTCAGCTCAGGAGATGACTTCTCTTGCTATGCAGGCTTAAAAGGCAAAGACACCGCTGTATTCCATGTCCTTGGACTTTGGGGTACTGGTGGATGAAAAGCTGGACATGAGCCAAAAATGTGCACTTGCAGCCCAGGTGGCCAACTGCATCCTGGGCTGCGTCAAAAGAAGCATGGCCAGCAGGTTGAGGGTGGAGGGTGGTGATTCTACCCCTCTGCACTGCTCTGGTGACACCTCACCTGGTCCAGCTCTGGAGTTCTCAGCCCAGGAAAAACATGAACCTGATGAAGTATGTCCAGAGGAGGGCCACAGAGATGGTCATCTCAGGTGGGTTTAGAGATGAGACAATTCTGTTCCTTTTTCCGGGTACAGTGAAGGTATATTCAGTGTGTCTACATTAGATGAGATTACAGGGACACCTTGCACATAGAGCTCTTTGTGCTGTGCTCTCCACACCCATAAGTAAGTAGTTGGCTGTCTAGTAACAAGGTGGTTTGTGTACCAAACAAGTTAGAGCTAGAGCCTAGTGTTCAGTGTTTTGGTTGGGTTTTTTTCTGCTTTGTTTTGTTTTTTAAAGTGCCTCTGGCTATATAATACCTTTTCTAACCAAGGCCACATCCCTCCATCCTTGTGTGTGTGTGTGTGCATTGGTGCTTGCTTAAAGTTGTTTCCAATCTCAGGTTCAGTTTTAAACTGCTGTTTTGAGAGTATTCCTCAGGTTTAGAACAAACTGCTTGGTGGGCAACTTTGCTCCCTTTCTTTCACAGTGTAGGAGAGTTTACTAATCCTGTTTTTTTTAAGCATGTCTGGAGTATATTGTTGCCTCTTGCCTTCCTCCGCGGCAAGCTGTGAACAGGAACACCAGTACGAATTGCCCCTGCAGAAAGCACAAACCAGCTCAGAGCTGTGACTTGTACCGAGCGAAAACACACAGTTACAGCCTTCTCTCCAAGATGATCCTTAGCCCTCTGGCCTGTGAGTTTAAAAGCTTAGCTCCCTCATTCTATAATTTTCAATAAATTTAGTTGGTTTTGCTTTCATTGACAAACAGTGGGAAAAAAACCCAAACAAACAACCCAAACCCAGACTCATCAGTTCTGGACAGTAGTGGGAGGATGTTTGTGAAGTGTTACTGACATCTCTGACTTCCCTGTCTGCAGTTGCTCCTTATCAGTTTGCCCTACTGTAGGTATGGTTTGGTACTTAGCACTTTTTGTATTACCTTCCATTCTTGTTTCTGCAGGCTTTTTTGAGTCAAGTTTTTCTGCTTGTGAAATGTTAGGAGTTGTTGTCATTCTTGGGTTGGGCTTTTTTGTTGCCTTTTGGTTTGGTTTTCTTTCTTGAATCTGTATTAAAGCTTAGTACAAACATCAGCTTTGTGATTTTGACTTGTCTTAATTTTTCTAAGAGGTTTGCTGATGGAGATGTGTCTCTCCTGTCCCAGGCTCACAACTCACTCCTTGGCTATGTGAGTAATAGTATTGAGCTCTCCCAGCCCTTAAAACCAAAAAATACACAGTACTACCTGTCTCAGTTCGTTCATCAAACTATTTCAGAAAGGACTTAGAATAAGAAGTAATCTCAGTGGTTGTGGCTGAAGGGGTGACAAAATGGCCCCTTGGGAATGTCTAAGGAGGGTGTTCGTTGGGGCACCGTATGAGTGCTGTGCTGTGTCTGGTTACAGACTGGAGAAGACAGGTCACCTCTTGCCTGGCGTGAAAATCCTCACTGATGAATTCCTGTAGTATAACCACTGGAAATGCGTGACTGAGTTCTTCATTTCTTATATTTGATGGTAAAGTTAAATGAGGATCTCTGTGGCAAATAACTAAAAAGCTTCAGGCGCAGTTTGCCAAAATGTGTTTTAAGTGATAAACTTTATAAATAAGAGACACTGAAAATCTGCTGTTTCTATCTATGTTGTACCCACGCATCATTGTTAACCACAGTGCTAACTTCACTGTAAATGTAAGTGTTCTTCTAAATCTGGAGCTAGAATCTCTCAAAGACTGAAACTCTTGTTGAATGCTATGTTAAGAAAGCAGCTTACAGATAGTTGTAGTGCTTTGTGATATGGGCTGTATTATTTCTCAACACAAGCCCTCTTAGCTCTTTATTTTTTGCTTTGCTTCCATTTGGTCTGTGATTCTTGTCTGAAGGGTTAAAAAGTTAGTTAAGTAAAGATTTTGGTTAAAGTGGTGCGCAAATAAAACTCTTCTTGCCTGTTTCATCCGTGCTGTCTGGGTTAGCTTGCCTGCGTGAGGGTGCAGGTGGGAGTAGTACCTTATATTGCCAGCTTTAGCAAAAGGGACCACTGGCCACAAGAAGGAGGCTGCCTGAACAACCCCGGTGAGCTGTACGAAAATACCTATTTATTTGTGAAAACTCTTTTTAATTCCAAGGTGTATGATGTGTGTGTAAGAAAGCTAGCCTATCAGTCATACAAGAACACATAAAATACCTTGTATAGTCCCCTGAGGCATCACCATCACAGCTGATATTCACAGGGATGGACACTCATATGGCACAAAGAGAGAAATCGCTTCTACTTTTTTTTCCAGCATCATACAGTTTAACTCACCGTGGTCTAGCCTGCAGACCCTGGATTGTGGAAATAGGATTAGCAGCACACCCTCCAGAAAGGGAAGGTGGGCTAAAAGCCATCAGGGAGAAGGTGGAATAGCCAAGCCCAGGGCAGCACCACATCCTGGCCGGGCAGAAGGAAGGCGGCAGCGCTGGGAGAGCCACGGGCTGGGAAAGCCACCTGCTCGCGCTGCGCGGCTCACTCGCTGAAAATACCCCTGCCTGCCTCCAGCTCCAGCTGCAGGGTCTGAGGGCAGGGGAGGAATTAGTGTAAGCTGGTGATCCTGAACAGAACGAGCCAGCTGGGGTTTCTGAGACCTGCTGCAATAAGCAGCGAGTGCTTCCAAGCTGTGATTCTCAGTGGAGGCAGGAGAAATCTCTCTGCACCTGGCTCTCCGTGTTTGCTCTTGTGGGCATCTCAGAGCCACCGTTCCTGGTGCAGCCTGCTGGTACCCTCCAGTTTGTAAAATGAAATCTCACCCTGTCCTCTACCGGTGAGGTAAGAAGAGAAAAAACCTGCTTCTCTGCTGCACACTTTTTTTAGGTGATACATTCTAGAGTAAAAGTTTTTCCTGTTGATTGCAAGGGTTAATCATTGAGGGCAACAGGTATAGGCAGACTTAGGTATGTGATATGTTGGACTGTTTTGCAAGGTGCTATAAATGTTGGGTCGGTGTAATCTGATCCCAGGGCAGGACAGGCTAACTTAATGAAGGAAAATAGACAGCAATGTAAAAGAACTGGAAATTCAAGTCTAGCTGACTAATACCAGCCTGCTCCAGGGGCTTTTGACTGTTCATATTGCTGACAGCTGACAGCATATGAGAGACAAACAACAGAAACATTGCCTAATCTGCTCTATATTCATGAAAATTCTTTAAAGACACTGCAAAGGTAAGACCCTTTACGTTTCTCAACCCGGTAGAGTTCTGGATGCAGCCTTGAACCATATACATGATTGACAGGAGTGAAGTACCAAACTGCGGCTTGAAGTCTGTCTGTGTGTTTGGGAAAGGGGAGGCTTCAGCAAGTTCTGTGTTGTTTAGTTTGTGCTCCTTTCTAACTCCTTTCTAGTTTGTGCATGTCAGTTAAATTCAGATTTCTGAAACAGCTCAAATAGTCAAACGTAGCCGTGCAAATCACACGGTACTTCTATGGCTACAACAGTGATTTTGAACTCATTTAAATGTTTTGTTTGTTGTGCTTGACAGTCCAGTTGGAAAAGATTAAAAATTAATTGCAAAAGGAAAGCCACAGAATGCTAAAAATCTGTATTGCAGAAGTTGTAGCAGGGGGTTTTACTGAGCTTAGTCCTGCAGCATCTTCTGCAGAATGCTGAAAATGTCCTGGGGGAGTTTAACTCCCTGATCTAGAATTACTGACGCTTGGCTGGAAAAGGTTGCCTGGAATAAGAAACTTTTGACTTGAACCTGATCTCCACTGGTCTTTTTTCAGTTTTCCCTTTTAATGTTTCTATTTCATGTGCATTTCTGTTCTGGTTAAAAAACCCCAAAAACCAAAAAACCCAAGAAGTGCATCTTTGGCCAGCAGATTTTTCTTTAGTATCCTTAACTTTTACCTGCAGGTGTTTTAAAAATAATGACTGCGTTACTAATTTGTGGGCTAAGTAATTTTTAGAGAATGGTTGACAGTTTTATATCAGCATTGGGCACAGACTGGCAACTGGTAATTTGTGAAGTTTGGCGCCTAGCCAAAGTAATTATATTTAGTTTCCCCTGGTCTTTCTTCCTCCCACTGCTTCGTTCCCTTGTGTGTACGTGTTAATCAAAAGAGCAAAATCTCTTGGGGTCAAGCAGTTCTTTCCCCCCCTCTACCCTTTTTTACTAAAACTTTCTTCATATACCATTTTATCTGTCTTGGAGCTCAGCTCCAGAGCTGTCTCTGTACTGAGACCCACTCTCTTTGAAATCAGTGAGATTTGATTTATCTGCAGCTCTCTCGTTGTAGTTGCTTATAAGGTCATGGTCTTAATGCTTCTTAAAAGGTGCTATTAAATGCCAGAAACCACTTGAAGGGTGCCTTTCAAAACATTTATTCTGTGTCACTGGAATAATTCATTTGGTTTACAGAAATACCTGAACTGGATTTGGGATTTTATCAATGTGCAGTTTTCTCAGTATCTTCTTTAACCAGCTTTTTGAGATTTTGTGCAATATAAAAAATAGTAAGATATCTTTCATATTAATGTTGTTTATTATTGCTGGTAATTTGGTTATCTTGTAAGACATAAAACCAATCCTATCTTTGCAAATTTACTATTGGATAAAATAGCATATACTGAGTAAGGTGAGAGACCTTTTGTTTTCCTTTCGTTCCATGATTAGTATCACCTCTTGATGAGCTAGACTCTGCGGACACTTGCAGTGTCATATCAGACTTACAGTCCATCTATTCTTGTTTTGGAGTGTTTCGTGCATTACTGTTTATCTGCTGGAGAATACATAATTCCAGAAGTGAGCAGTTACACAGAAAAAAAAAAGTTAGAGCAAAATGCTGCCTGTAGAGATGTGATTGCAATCAGCATTACTGGAGATTTGTCTTATCTTATGACAGGTCTTTTTATTCTGTTTAAAAAAGAAATCCGTATGTAATGAGGCTGATTTGGACTAATTACATCAAGCTGCTTTGAAAACATTTTTCTTATTTTTCTAAGCTTTTGACTTCTGTCATGTCTGTAGCAAGGAGTTTGAGCAAGTACATATAGGGTGATGCATTTTTAATTGCTTTTCTTTCATCCTTTCAAAACTAGTTGCTTCTCGACTTAATTGAATGTCTCCTTGTTCTCATTTTATCAACTGGGAAATACGAGCACCTGGGTTTTTCCTTCTCTTTACCAACAGTGGTGAATTAACTACAAAGATGGAATCAAAGGATAGACCAGTTAGTGATTCCCAGGAGTTTTGGAACAGCAAACCACAGTCCCCAGCCTCTGTGTTTACTGGAGATTAGCATGCACATGCACCATTATGTAGTAGCAAGAAGAGAGGCAGGTCTTTGCTATGAACGTTACTGTTCTAATCTGGTCCTTGGATCCTTATTATATTGCTAAACAAGGCCACGCTTTCAGAAATGTTCTTCATAACAAAACCTGATGGTTCTTAGGATAGAATAGCCTTTAGATAGCCCATCATGGAAACGTTCTTGGAAAGACTGGCAGTTGTGCTGTTGGTCACCAGGAAGCTTGGAGTGACGGTGTGCTTGTGGCCAATGTTTTTTGGGTGGTGGAGGCCTGCCTTGCACATACGCTTATCCCCTTTTTGACACTTAACTACACACAGATGTTATCTTTGCAAGACCAAGATGCTTCTTAGGCTGGTAGACTGACAGCTGAGGTCTTGCAGGCTTGGCTAAATGTACAACTACCCATGCACTGCCTGGGGGACGCTGTCCTTTTTAGGGGCGGATCCAGTTAATCTCATTTGTGAATGAGGGAAAGACCAAGCTAAATATTCTCCCAGCAGAACTGAGGTGGTGATGAGCAACAGTTGGTGGAGGTGACTGAACTGGAAGCAGAGAAGGACCACTTCTGCATATCCCCTTCTTGTATAGGGATGTGGGAAGTTGTGGGGTTTTTGCTGCTTTGGTGGTCAAAACAGCTACGCTGAAAGTAAAAAGTCAAGTCAGTAGAAGACACACATTTCCAGTATTTACTTTGGTGTTTACTTACGTGTGTGCGTGTACGCGTACACACGAAAATGGGGCAAAGCATGTTTATGTAACTGCGGCCGCTCTGGGTGCATGTGCATCTGTGCAGGCGTGGAGTGTAGGTGCTATGCAGCAAAGCAACCTTACGTGGCTTTTATCTAACTGTAGTTGAAGTACTGCAGCTTGTCTGTGAGCTAAGGCTAACCCAAATTCAGCCTTACAGATAGCCAAGGCTGCTAGTGACACATAGCCACTTCTGAAAGTTCACCTTCATCTTCTCTTTTATGTGTCTGATGGACCAAAAAGTGCAATTTGGGCAGCTGCAAAATGGTGTTTGAATCCAATAAGCAGTTTTCATCCGAGCTGTGGGGAGGCAGAGAGGTAAGAAGATCTAATCTGACACAATCTGGGGAGGAAGGGAGGGCTGCTGTGATGTCCCATCCTCCTAACCTCTTATTTTTATACCATGCACTCAACCTATGGAAATCCAAGATGCGGTTATTTTCTTCTCAGGGGAATGGAGAGAGAATTTGGGCCCTTGCTTCTCCCTGGAATGTCCTTGGTCCCTTCAGGGCAAGTTACAGCTAACTTTTCCTGTTGAGTTGGCTCTGTTTGGCAAGAGCAAACACTTTTGCGAGGGACTACTAAAACCCAGCGTGGCCTTTCTCTTGCCTGATCAGATTAGAAATGTTTGCTCTTTATCTTCACAGATGTTCAAATACTTTATTCAGAGCTCAAGAGCTTTGGTAGTAGAGTTGGGGAGAGCATTCCTCACCTCAGTATCTTTCAGCTTGCTGTTTAGAACTGGCCTTCCAGTGGTAGTCTGATCTTTTGTTGCTGCAGCATAGATCAGTTATTTACAGTGCTCTACACCTACACTGATTTGGGGCTACCTTTACACATTGAACATGCTAGCAGGAGGGGATACAGAGGGGGGAAAAAAAAGCCTCCACCACACTGTAATTTTCTTTGGATTTCCCAGCAGCTCTCTGCCGCGTTGCTGGGTTTGTGTACAACAGCTGTGTTATATAAATGTACTAAATAAAAGGGACTTAAAAAGTATCAGGGAACATGGGAGATGGGAAGAGGAAGGTTTTCAGGGCTGAGCGAGTCTGTAAAACAGTGCTGGAGCCATTACTGTTAATAGTATGGAAAGGCATCTTGCCTCATTGAATATTCAGGCTAAAAGAGGTAGCTGACAAAAAAAAAATTACATTTTCATATTTTCTTTTCTTTTAACTTTTTTTTTTTTTTGTGACAGCAAATAAGTGCTTGTTGCTTACATTTGTGCTTCCTGCTCTCTCTGGAGTAAGCATGTGCTTTTATGTGAGATTTAGGGAAGGAGGGGTTCATTTCACTTCTTTTGTACTGACTGAATTGTGTGATGATTCCTTTTGGTTTTTAATGCTTGTTTATATTTAACAGATGAACACTCTTAGTCTCTGCCCTCCTTGCTGTATATGTACTGAGAGCCCGTGGTGACAGGCTGCTTTCCAGCCTGGCTGCAAACCAAGGATTTATTGATACCGATGATTTCTTTGTACTTAATGAAAGCTCAGCAAAGGTCACTCTGTTGACTTTTATTATGTCAGCTGCTTTTTGTGGAGTTTACCCAAGGCAGCGTGGATGCTTTCAGAAGATTTCAGGCTGTTCCTTAAGTTGTTTCTTTCCTTCCTCAGTGATAGCCCCTTACCATGTTGCTTTCCTATCCCCTTTACTTTGTGTGAGCAGTTGAAATACTGAGCCTTCAGAAATTCCTTGTGCCAAGTAACATGTATTATACTTCTTCTTCTTACTTGTCATTTTGCCAACTACAGATGCCCAGGGTCTAAGGAGGTGGTTCAAAGCCCCTGTTCTGTGCAGTGTCTTAATATTACTGAATAGGAATAATCAGTCCACGAGGAATGCCACAGTAGACTATACTGTTGGCATTCAGGCTTAGTGTGGACCATACATAAAAGGGTCAACACGGCTTTGAGATCTCTGCATTATGAGAACTGTGACATTGTTCAGCTTTTCCCCCTTTTTTTGAGAAAACCAAAGTTCGTGATGTGTCACTTCCACAGTATCTTACAAAGATGTTACTCTGCAGAGGGTAGACTGACTCTGGCTCGATCCATCCTTAAGCTCCACTGGTAGAAAGGAGTTAGAAACTTGAGTGAACTGGTGTGGTTACCCAGTTGAGCTCACCCATGATGGTTTTCAGTCCGTCAGTCCAAAATTTCCAGATGATGATGTTGTCCAAAAGTGTGGATTTGTCACCTGGTGTGCAATAGATTTTTAGTATTATAATGAAGGTAGTTCAGCTGAGGATACATAAGCTTTAAATTCTCCTGCTAAGTTGGCAAAATACAATTGAACAGTCACCCTCAAGGCCTAGTTGCTCCAGGATGTCCTTGCCAAAGGATACTACTATATGTGAGATGTTCTGATGAGAAATGTAACATTTATAATTCCAGCTAAGTTTTAGAAGTGTAACGTCTTGTCCTAATACAATGCTAGCTATGTTTTCAACACTGTAGTCTTCCCTTTCCTACCATTCACTCCCCTCTTCCTCCCACATCCAAGATGGTGTTGAGAAAGGGGTTTCTGTTGTCACAAGTTTGACACTTCTGTGCTAGAGCTAATGCTGCAGCCTCTCTTAGAAAATCAGTGGGAAAATTAAATCACAAGTCATTTGTCCTCATGCTAAATGAGTTGAGCTGTTTCAGCAATAACTTGGGATTCAGATGTGCATTTCAATCTTAAAGCAGCTAAGCTGGTTTTTAATTTTGAATGTGTAAATGATCTTACTAATTTCTCAAAAAAGGCAGTGCAGGGCGGTTGCAGTCATGTTTAGTAACCCTAAATGGGACTGGATCCAGCAGCTTGCTGGAGGCATCTTTCAGCTCAGCTGGGGTGCTCTCAGTACCGAGACTTGAGCTTTCCAAGTTTATAGCTGAGCTGCTTCTTCAATTTTTTGGGTTTATGCCTGGCACTTTGGTGCCTGCTACACCTGCTCCAGTGTGGTGCCTCCTGTGTTATTTCGGTGTTCTGCATTACAGGGCTTGAATGCTAAGGCAGTGAGAGCTGCACCGGCTCATATTGGCAGGAGCTGAAGGAGGAGCTGTGGATTTGTCACTTCCAAGTTGGAGCCTAGTTGCAGTATCGCAACTCCCCTGCTGGACCAAAAACGTTGGTTCTGGAGGTGTTTCTTTAACTTTGTTAAACTGCCTAACTAGGGCTAGGATTAAGTGCAGGGTATATGTGGTGAAGAGTGGTGGGGGAAAAAAGCGGTGATGCCTTGCTGGAAGGAGTCCTACAGTGTATCTTCTGGGATACCAGTAGCAGGGTACTGAGGGTTAAATTGGCTGAATGTACTTTTTGACTGACTGGTTGAGGAGGTTGTTTCTAGATGTTGGAATCAGTAGAGGAGGGGAATTTCCAGAGGGTTTGGAATTATTTATTTGTATGTTCAGTGTCAAGGATTAAGCAAAATTAATACATTTATTTATATCGATGCATCTTCATATTGCTTTTTATAATAGGTTTCGACAACAATTAGTAAAAAAGAAAGCAAAACATTACTTTGTAGTTCTGAAAATTTGATGTAAATTCTATGGTAATATATCCTGGGTTCCTTTTCTCCTAGGACTGTTTTTATGTAGCCAAGCTTATCGTGCATGTGAATACAATTTACGCATTTTATGCTGTTTCGAAATAACTTATTTTCTCCTCACAGATGTATGTAAAATCAGGCAGGGAGATAAGTGGCATTATACAGCGAAAACAGTAGCCTTGTTTGTGTTAGCCTATAGGCAGCGGGATCCTTTGGTACTTGGAATAATGAAAGCACAGTTTATAAAAATAGATGTGGACGAAAATATAGCTTGTTTAGGATTGTACTGGCTTCTGTGAGAAGCTGCTCTTGTTTTCTGTGTGCCAGAGAAAGTGACACAAATTAAAGGAAAGTACTTCTGCATTATTTTGCCCTGCTGCTATTGCCCGGTAGATCATTTGGTATTATGGTGGACTGCTAAAGAAGTAATGAAAAAAAATCCTATACATAATAATAGTTTGAGTGCCTAACCTGTGTAAGGTTAGATATAAAAGCTTACTAAAACCTGTTCACTCATTTTGGTTGTTATGTTGTGGTTAGATGTTTCTTTTCGTGTAAGAAGGTATCATTTGACTTGATTTATAGATACCTCAGTGGTTTGAGGGAGGGGATATAGGGAGTACGGGACAGTCTGCTATATAATCTTACATCACTGCATCACTGTGGTGCAGTATTCATAAACCAGCCTTTGAATGTCTGTTCCTGCAATGGTATCACATGATGAGGAACTTCACGTTACCATGAAGTGTGACTGTTCTAAGTAGCGTTTGTGTGGATCCCCTTGGGATCAAATGAGTTATGCTGCTGCAGCCGCTTCAGTGGTGTTAAATCATGATGATTAGATTTGCATTGAGGATTTTGTTGAAGTTTGTTGTGCCTTTTTTTTTTTTTTTTAATAAAAAGTAAGAAAAGATTTCTTTATGGCTTTTAGTAAGTTTACTGCCACAGCTTTTGCATCTTGGGCATTTAGAGGGCATCTTGGTATTGTAGTATCTAGTGTAAAATATTAATATTCGACAGGATAATGAATGCCCTGGCACTAATGAAAGAATGTGACATTTCCCAGCACATCCAGGGAACTTGTAAAACCTGCCTTATGGTGGCTGTACCTCCGGTTTTTCTTAAATTTCATGAGCTTACTAGGTAGCCTGCATCTCCACCACTTCATTTATCCTGATTTTACATGGACGCCGTTAATCGTTACTGACCTTAGAAAGTTACTGGACCTTAAGGACTTGTACTCTCTGTTCATACATGTGGCTTCTGTTCGTGTATGGAGGTGATTATAAGACCTTGCTGTATTCCAGCTCTGTCTCTCTCTACACGATTAGCTTAACCTCTGTTTTAAAATGAATCTCCATTTGGAAGCTGAGGAAGTTCTCGTGTTTGCTCGGTGATACTTTGGAGGGGAGTTACTCCTCACTGATTAGAGGGAATGCCTTAAAATGTTATTTCATCCTATTGGAGCGTTCTGAATTATTTCTAGGCAGTAACCGTAATAAAAATGGTACTTGAATAAATATCCATACCTGTCTTCTCTTCTGAAATAGCCGCTATGTCCCTATTGACATAGATTGACCAGTCACTCTCTGTAGGATACATTAAACTATATATTATATGGCTATATGCTTTATTTTCAGGCAGACATACAGGACGGTAGGAGTCTGGGATGGGACAAGTTGATCTTAATCCCACTGTGCTGGCACGTGTGTGTAACTTCTTAATGGCACTGTTACCTTCCAGAAGGCAAGGGCAAATAACTGCATTTATGGAGGTCACCCAGGATTGTATGGGTACATGTAATGCTCTCAGTGCCGTAGACCTGCTGAAGTACGGAGAAAGCCTTGTTAAGTATTCAGGTCATCCTGCAAAATGGCAAGGGCTGAGGTTAAACAGCCGTGGTTCCCAAAGCACATTCTCCTTTGTTCATGCATGTAGCTCTCATTAATGCAAATATTCCCAAATTTGGGTAGTGGCTACTCTTACAGATCCTTGAAAAGCTAATTAAAGCACACTTGGGAAGCTGGGGAGGTTCTCCTGTTTGCATAATCTTGGGTTTCCTGATTTCTTAGGAGGGTAGGATCTAGTGACTTAAATGCTTGAATGCTCTGCCATCACTCCTTAGGAATTTGGAAATACCACAATCTATATGGGAAAAACAGCTGTTACATTTCCTAGAGTGAGGAGTGTGAGCCTGTGACATGATCCTCCCTAATTAAATTGCTTGGCACTGGGGAGAGGAAGATGCCCTTCATTATTTTTTTGTTGTTGTTGTTAGGTTCAGCCTACTGCAAAAACACAGCAAAGCTAGACCTCCTGTACAAAGGCTGATGTTAATCCTCACCAACTGAGTTGCCCAGAGGCTTTCCTGGGGTTCTCAGTCTGGATGGGTACGTGTTAGACCCCTGCCTTTTTGTTTTTCTGTCACAACAGCTCTTAATCAAAGGCAGTTTAAAGAATTTTGATCAAAACACTAGGCACCACACGTTTCGCTTCCTTAAAAACACACGGATTTAAATTTCTAGGCACCGACATACTCCTTTAGGTTCCTAATTTTAGACACCTGTTTCTGTTCCTCTTTTGAAACAGTGGATTTTTCTGAGACTGTGTTGGATACCTCAGTAGGGTAAAAAGATTACGTTTTGTGCTTGCCTTTTTCTCCAGAAGGGACAGAGCTCCCATTAGCCATGTTTACCTTTGGTGCTGATGAGTAAATGAAATCGTGAGAGCTCTAGGCAGGCATCCTTCCAGTGAAGCTGTTTACATTCCATAGTTTGGGATATTTTTTAATTTTTTTTTTCTTTGCTATTGTACCGTGCAGTTTTTTGCCTGTTCTAATTTGCCATGACGTGGCCAGTGCTGTTTCCTTCCGGCTGCTTGTGAGCCTGTGGTAGAGATAAGGATACGTTTACAGTGCATTTTTAACAAGAAGCTGAAGATCTGTTTCGTGTAGGAACTTGGGCACTTTCTGGATTATGCAAAGAATTTATTTACTGGCTTCATCTGTTTGGCACTGTGAGAATCAAGATCTAGAGCATTTTACTTGCAAAATGACAACTTTGCTAAATTTGGACTGTTTGTGAAAAAGAAAGGTGATACACTTAAGATCCTACAGCTGAGTAGGTCAGTCTGGGGTTTGTATTTTTACTTTGTATATACCTTAAGGATGAGAGTTGCTAATGAATGTGAAAACTGCATCTATAAATCAAATGAAAAGATGGATTTTCTTCGTTAGCTTTCGTAACTTTTGCTTAGTCTCATGCATTTAATAGGAGAGAATTTGAAATGGATGTCTTACTTCCTTGAAATAGTTTTATTTTTACTTAATGTAAATTTGCATGTATTAATCAGGAAAAGTGATACCTCTGAAGAAGAAAAGTGACTTCCTTGGAGTTAGGTAGAACAGTTATAGTTAAGAGCAAGCTTTATTGTGACTGCTACTCTTGCACATAGCTAAAGTGATCATTTATTAATTATAACTTTTTTTTTTCCCCTCCACAGTGATAAAGGTGGGCTGTCAAGGTGGCAAGAACAATTCAGAAAAGGATTTCCCTTTTTTTATTTCCCTTTGAGAAGAGAAGAACCCAGGAACACCAATGCTTTAAGAAATACGAGCACTGATACTTGATTCATTTTGTGATCCTGCCTTTCTGCCCAGCTGGACCCCAGAGACGCTCTCCGTTCTTTCCCATTCGAGAACATTTTTCTTTGTATGTGGAGCTGAGACCTGGGAATGCGTTATTATGGCAGCAGTTGTACAGCAGAATGAACTTGTGTTCGAATTTGCCAGCAACGTCATGGAGGATGAGCAGCAGGTACGGGACGGTGTAAGAAACCATGTTCATTGTTGGTGCTAGGAATGTTATGAAAACACGAGGAAAAATTGTGGTGTAAAACACCAAAAAAGCTAGCACTGAGGTCATTATTGTTGCAACAGATCTTTCTGCTGTTTCAAAAGCTTCCTGTTGCTTCCTGTAACTTGCATGGGCAGAACAGATACAACTTCTGCAGTATTGCAGAGACATCCCCCTGCAGAAACGTTTTCTCTGTCGCTGATTTGCACCAGTACAAACCATCCATTTGTGATGCGGAATTCCCCGAATTCTGGTATTTGACAGTAGTTTTGAACTTTCCTGGTGTGCTAGGATAAAACTCTGAATAAAAGCAGCAGTCGCACTACAGGTGATGAGAAGGAACAGGAAGTACCTTGCTCACTGCTTTTACAGATGGGTTTCTAAAGGGTGTTACTCTACCCCAACTGCTCAGAAATAAGCTTCAAAGTAATTTATACTTTTTTCTTTCACACTGCAGGGAAAATATGTCTGTTTCTATCTGAGGAAGCTCTCGGCTAGGTGTTACTTATCTAAACCACATCCTGTGAGTCCTGAGGCTTCAGTGAAGGATTCCTATTGTAAAAATCAGGCAGCTCTAGGTGGTGGTTAATAGCAGGGTTTTGCATTTATTAACAAGAAATTACAGTTCAGGGTACTGCGGAGAGACAGCTCTTAAAAGGCTGAGAAATGCCATGACAAACTGTTCCTCTTTTTCTGAATGTGAAAAGTATTTATCCTCCTCTCTTTCAAAAATACTTTTGGCTTTATAATCTTATCTCTGAGTTTTCTATATAGCCTAATATCTGGCTGCGTTTCTGCTGTCAGAGCCATGAGATCATTTCAGTGAACTGAGTGCTGTCTGTCTAAAGTGCTAACTCAGTTTTGGGTGGAACTAGTAATGTAACTTCCTTCCCTGTATTTTTCCAGAGCTTGTGGGTAGCCTGGGTATTTAGATATGGGAATTGCACAAACATAGTTGAAAATGAGCCTTATTTATTACCTCTGTTGGTTGTTCGTTGCTGGCTTTTGCTTTACAAGACAGTGGAGAGGGGAGAATTGAGATGGGGAGGGCTACTTCAGTGTGGTGTCTGGCTGGAGTAGTGCGACCAAACGTGGTTCTATTCAGTTCAGCTGTGCATTCTGCTTCTTGTAATTTCTTCAAATGCTCACCTGAAAAACTTGAAAAATACTAAAGAGCACTCAACAGCACAGCAAAACCTCCCTAAACAGAGCTTTCTCCAGCTCCAGAATAAACTCAACCTTGGCATTATCTCATAACCCAAATAAATCCTACCCCAGATAAAGCCTAAGGGAAGAAGGCGTCCTGTAGCATACCCTAAAGGTCATGAAATCAAAGATGCAAAAGGCCAAAGAGAGAGAGCACATAGCAGAAGGTCCATTGCTGCAAACAGTTGAGTGCAAGCTCCTCTTAAATCACTGGCTTAACTTAGTTCAGAGATCAAAGATGCAGGCTGCACAACGGTAGATCTTAAATAGTTGTGGAAAAGGAGCCCTGCATTGGGAAAGATGTGGGAAGCCAGAAAAAGATTTAATTCAGACAAAGATTTGTAGTACATTAACTCAGAATGATTGCTTATTGCTTATACCTGGTTGTTCTGCTTCTTGCAACATGTTGCTGCTCCTGAAGTCTTTAAGTTCTGGACAGGTTGGATGAATAACACTATTTGAGTACTTTTGAAAAGTTTTAGCTCTGGAAGTGCTGCGCTGATCAAAAGCATTTTTTGAGCTTCATCGATATACAAAAGGGACATATTTATGCACAGGTGTCATGTAACTAATCTTTGCGATGATTATTTCCCTGGTGCCCCCAAAAGCTGGCGTTGCAAGAACTTTGGTACTTTTTTTTCCTTGTCAAAGCTTTGCCTGGAGCCCTGTTGTGCCAAGAGCTGTCAGGACATGGAACAGCTGCGAGAAGTTCAGGGTCTAGATGGCAGCTACACGCAGTATTTCAGGGAAGTCATAATTCATGGCTATTTTTTTTTCTTCTTTTTTTTTTTTTTTAAGTCTTGGTTAAACAACCATAAATTATGAACAGTCCATTTGCAAATGTAAGCACTCAGACAGTGGCGGACGCCAGTGGGAGGGACTCAGTCATGTGCCCCCGTGTGAATGGGAAAGTTACTCTCTTACTGGTTTTATCCTTTTCAGTTTAGAAAAGAGGATTTTTTTTTCTTTCCCCTTGGAGGATTCATTTAATACATTGTGCATGTATGGTGAGGAAGAAATGGGATTAAAATATCCTCTTAATTTTGAGAAGGGAACAAATGGCTTGCAGTAATGCTGCTGATAACCTGATTAACTGCTGCTACGTGTCAGAACTCCTGTTCAGATGGTTTGCTTTTTTATTTCCTCTTTTCTTTGGTGTTTTTTTGTTGGGGGTTTTTTTGAGCTTTTTGGGTGTTTTTTCAGAGAGACTGCACATGTAAAACTGGGAGGGAGCTCCTGCAGGCTTTGGCTGAGTCAGTGCCACTGCCTTAAACTGCCTTTCTTCATCTCTGTGGCTTCTCCTCTCAGTGTCTTCATTCAGCCCTTTGTTAACTTAGAGTTAGCATGTACTCGATCAGGACACTGATGATGTAAAGAGCTGAATAAAAGTGGTCACAGCGGCTGGATCCATACTAGGAAGTTTTAACTTGTGCCAGGGACACCCTGAGTCATCACAACCATTACATTGCTAGCAAGGTCCCCAGCATGACTACTCCGTGCCAACAGGTGCTCTCTCAAGTGGCTGTGAAGCATGTAGTAGTAACCTGTGCTTGAAGACACCTTCTGTATCTCTGAGGGATGTTTCTCTGTTCCTTTCTTCTGAGGAGGAGGGTTCCAAGCTGTTGGGTTGGGCCGTGACTTCAGCACCACCTTCTCATGCCTTGGTTTGCTCTTCCATGTTCCCAGGTGTTGCCATGGGCTTTCTGAAACATTCAGTCACCTGATCAAGGCCAAGGACTACATATTTTTGCTATTTACAGCTCCTGCAGAAAGTTCCCCCTGTATCTACTTGCAGGTTTATGAAAACTTTAAGGAAATGATTATGAGATCTATCATGAGGTTGTCTCCCCAGGAAAGCAAGTGACAAATACAGGCTGGGCGATGAGTGCATTGAGAACAGCCCTGTGGAGAAGGACCTGAGGGTACTGGTAGATGAGAAACTCAGTATGAGCCAGCAATATGAGCTTGCAGCTCAGAAAGCCAACTGTGTCCTAGGCTGCAACAAGTGTGGCCAGCAGGTCAAGGGAGGTGATTCTGCCCATCTACTCCCCGCTGGTGAGACTCCAGCTAGAGAATTGTGTTCGGCTCTGGGGCCCCCAGCGTAAGAGAGACATGCAGCTATTGGAGTGGGTCCAGAGGAGGGCCACAAATATGATCAGGGGGCTGGAGCACTTCCTCTGAGAGGACAGGCTAAGAGAGTTGGAGTTGTATAGCCTGGAGAAGGGAGGGCCTCTGGGAGCACGTAATTATGGGCTTTCAGTACTTTAAGGGGGTCTTACAGGAAATCTGGGGAGGGACTCTTTATCAGGAATTAGTGATAGGATGAGGGCTAATGGCTTTAAACTGAAAGAAGGTAGATTACGATTAGATATTAGGAAGAAATTCTCTACTGTGAGGACGCTGAGACACCGGTACAGGTTGCCCAGAGGGGTTGTGGATGCCCCATCCCTGGAAGTGTTCAAGGACAGGTTGGATAGGGCCTTGGCAACCTGGTCTGGTGGAAGGTGTCTCTTCCCATGGGGGGGGTTGGAACTATATGGTCTTTAAGGTCCTTCCCAACCCAAACCATTCTATGCTTTTCCTGCTTCCAGCACTCCTCTCAGTAATTTCTCAGGTGCTGGCCATGGGAATGCCTTTGAAGTCAAGAGGCTGCCTCTGCTGTTGGCAGAGAAACCTTCAGCAAGAGAAAACAGAAGCCCATTTTCTGGGCACCAAGGTCACTTTGCCTAGTTTCATTTGGGGTTTTTGGTTCGGTTGTTGTTTTTTAAATAAATGGCCAGCTGTATTGCCAGTCTGAATGCTGTTGCTCTGTTTAAAAGGTTTTCTTCACTAGAGGTTTCTTTCTCTTTTGTTTCTTTGTTTTCTTTTCCTTCCCATGTGGCTTTCCCCTGCTTCTATCTATTGCACGCCTTTCTTTCCACCACTCACTCACTTGCACAGAATTTATTCCACGCCAGTTAGAAACTAGTCACCATATTCCTGGGACAAGTTTTCTTCCTTAGAGGAGTTGTAGTATAAGAAGACAGTACCTCCAGAGCATAAAAAATCACCTTCCTTATTTTCCATTTCCACAACCAGGATGGTGTTCTAAACTTCTGTCAGTTGGTGACAGCTGATAAGAAAAGTCTCAGAGTTTAAAAAAAAAAAAAAAAAAAAAGAACCGCCTTGTCAGCGTGTCAGATGCCCAAGAAGATTTTGAGAGCCAGAAGGAAGATTGCTGCCTTAGGCCCCTGGAAGAAGGCAGGGTTCAGCTTTCAGAGGGTCATCAAGTATGACTGATGCTTTCAGGGACCTGCTCACGGCATCTTCCATGGACTTCAGCATCTGTCTGAAGCTTTGCATTCCTCCAAATTGTTAGAAGTCAGTCTACAGGACTGGCTTGTAGAGAAAATACAGTGAGGAATTCTGCAGTTCTAAATGGGTATAAAGTTATTCCTGTGTCTTACAAATAAAAGTACTGAGGTGAGGTTTTACTTTTCAACAATCATATATACATCAGTATCCACTGGTAGTATTTAAAACTGAAAGAAATGCTTATTAATGAAACTATAACCAGTTGCAAATGTTCTACAAAAAAAAAGTAATGATGGTTTCTTCAGAAATGCATTTAAAATGAGTTTTGTTTGCAGTTGTGTGGATGTTTTTCTTTCTGAAAGCATGTTATATATTTGTTCTAGCCTTTCCTTTTCACAGCCGTGTCAGGAAAGAAAATCTATAGGTTGTACCTCCATAAGGTATGAGTTGGAAGCAGGTGTAACAATGGTTTAAAAATAAAAGGCCACAAGAAATGGCCTTACTCTGACTCTTCCAGTTCAAAACTGTTATTAATTTAAAGAAAACTGCATTCAAAGTGTCTTACCACGAGTGAACGCTTTTCTGTTCGTCTCTCATCTTTCAGAAGCGTAGCGTGTAAGCAGGCTGCTCTGTGCTGAGCTCAAGCAAGGAGGTATTCCCCTGGCAGGGGGGTTTCCCTGCCTGTAGACAGGGTGTTGGAGTGTATGTGACAGCTGTTCCTAGACATGGTCAAAATACAGCTTAACCTTGCAGACCAGATCACACCTGACCACTCAGGTCAAACCAACTGCTGGTGACGTGCGTGACAGCAGCACTGTTCGGTACCCTGGGAAACATTTTGGTCAGCGGGGAAGCGTGTTTCAGTAACACAGGGATGCTTGGACTTTTGTAATTGGGTTTCACAGCAGAGTGTAATATGAATAGGACTTTGAGAAACTGAGCTGAAAACGTGTGACAATCGGTTGGTTTTATCTGCGTTTCATTTATTATTCCGAAACAGTTTTTTATGACTTGTCCCCGCTAAAGAATAACAGTAGTGCTGAAGGTGGCTTTGTCTCTTGGGGGCCAAGTCAGTGATGTGAGCATCAGTCATTAGAGAAGGATGGTGCTGAGTCAGAGTAATTGCTTTCTCCAGAAGAAGCTAACGTGAGGCTTATCCTAAGCACAGACGACTCGATTTGTTGCTGAAGTTGCTGCAGCTGTCGAGCTGGTGCAGTGGCAGAAGCAGGGAGGAAGGAGCACCTCCCTTTAAAGGTGTTGCCCAGAGGCAGCTGACCATTTTTTACCAGTGTGTAGGAGATAGACTGATGCCTACATCAGAAACAGACACTCCTTCACCCTTTTATAGTCAATGGAGAGGAGGAGGCATTTTTAGAGCAAGATTCTTCCCATCATAGCACAGGAGCCTAAAACTGGGTAGGGAAATCATGCTCTAGAAATACCCTTTTCTCTCTGTTGGCTCTGAAGGAAACCTGGGTCTCAGGACTCAAGTTCAAGTGCCTGCGCTACAGCTGTCTGAAGTTAGGTGAGATGAACTTCACCTATAAGCATCTAAGAACTAGAGCAGGATGAGAAGACTGAAGTCTTCCTACTTCCATACCTATAATCATTAGTTTCCACTTGCTGGTAGAATACTGAGCAGGTAATTGCAAAGCGTGAACTCTTCTTGCTTGCAGGCGACAGGAGTCCGAGTGGAATGCTGTATGTAATCATTTTCTTTCATGTAGTTACATATGTATAAAATACATGTAATGTACATCCCAAAAGTTATATACTGTGGAATATTACTGAAACAGAGGTATTTAAACTATTTCTAGAGCATGAATTGTATCTCAGTAATGAGCCTGTAATGGACCATCTTCCTTCTAGTTTATGAAACATATTGTTGAAAGTAAAACTTTTTTTTAATGCACACAGTGGTTTGTTTTTTTTTTTCTTCTGTCTTTACAGTGCTTTGCCTTTTTTATTAATGTGGATATTATTTAATCAAATCTATTTTTTTATTCCTGTTGGAAGCAAATAGGATCAGGGATGTTGGGGTCAGCAAACAAACAGGATGCACAGTGTGAACGTGATACTTTGTGAGGAACAGCAGGGACCTCTTGGCCACCAATGGTTCCTGGTTTCTCAGCCCCAGCAAGAGGAAACTTTGGATAGAGGTGACCATAAATGTGTGGGGTAGAAGCTGTCCCCTTACTTGACTAGTTAGACACCCATCATCTGGCAACGTGATTGCAGAAGAGAGCTTTAACTAGTCTGACTTTTGTTCATTTTTTGTTGATCTGTTACCACATTACTCTGTTTTGAAGCCTATGTTTGGTAGACTACACAGGTTTTGAGTTCGTCTTTCCCCTTCTGGTTTTGTTGTTTTTCAGTAGACTGTCCATGATAGAATGTCATAGAAATACTAGTTTTGTTTCTTATTTTTTCCTTTTTTTCCGATTGCCCTTTACCACAGTTGTTGCTGAGACATGTTTTACAAAACGCAGAGCAATTTAAAGTGGTAATTACTGCCTTATAAAGTTTCTATTTGCACTTTCTACTTTCAGACTCTTCCCTAGGAGAGGTTTTACTCCCTTAGCCATTGTCTGTGTTGAGCTGATAGCTCTGATACCATTTTCCATTGGTGGTGGTGTGCGTAGTGGCAAGACTGGGAGGCATGAGCAATCCCTAAGCAAGCTCATAATCATATGGTTGGGGTTTTTTCTTTGTGTGGTTAAATAAAAAACCTGCTTGATCTGTGCATATCTGTGCTCTTCTGTGGTGGGCGAGACCGAATGTACATAGGCTGGCTTTCTTGGAAGCATGCTTTAGCAACTTTTGGTTTGTTCTCTTGTTTTTAAGCTTGCTACATTCATAATGGGATTTATTTTTATACTGAGAGAACCTTACAGTTAATTAGACTTTCTTTGAGCCTGCTCTGCTATCATCAGTGACTTTCTTCCTGCAAATGACATTTTAAAAGACTCGCTTTGGAAAATACTGTGTCTGTAGTAAATGGTATTTTCTGAAAACCTCTTCCTGTAGAATGGTTGCCTTTGCAGAGAGTGTCCATCTTCTTATTATTACCGGTCAGCTTGATTGCTGTTTTCCCAGTTGCCTCTTTTCTTCTGTATGTGGTTTGAAAGCAGATTTAGGAAGGAAAGCTGGGAAGAAGCCATTAGAATTGGAGAGGGAAAGTATTATGGCACACACATCAAGCACACCCTGTTACACCCCTTGCTCTTGCAGTTAGTGTCCCGTGCAGTAGTGACCTTCAACTAGTGTCTCATGAGAAACTTGTTGCCTGGGGGAGCTTCATCCAGTCCGGAGCCACAGGACTCCTCCACCCCAAGCTTGATGGGAAGAGCAAAAGATAAGATGCTTGCAGCAAGCTGCTTGCCCAGTATTATTCCCAGCAGAATTTAGCATTTACACTCCTCTGTATTGTCAGCTTTTAAGTTGCAAAATCATGTCATGAGAGTCTGGTATTACCTACTAGAGTAAAGCCAAAAGTACTCAGTGCTACAGTGATATTCAGCCTCTGGCCCATAGTGGGACACTGCTTGGTTTTATGTGCTAAAACCAATTTAATTCCTTGGTATTTCTTCCTGATGGTCTAATATTCGAGGGATGTACTGTAGGTGTGTTGAAGCACTAATCAGTAGGGGGTTAGACTGGATGTAGTCTCACTACCATTTATTTTAATTTTCTTCTTCTTTTTTTTCCACCCTCCAGCTTGGTGACCCATCTATTTTCCCTGCTGTCATCGTGGAGCACGTTCCTAGCGCAGACATCCTGCATAACTACTCTGGCTTAACCTGCGTGGATGAACCAAGTGACATGATCACTGAGAGCTCTCTGGATGTCGCAGAAGAGCAAATCATAGAAGACGATGGTATCACCCTTACAGGTTGGCAATAAAAACATTTCTGTGCCGTGTTTTTGCACCAAGATGGCTGTGGCTAATGGTGGAAAAAAGCTTAATGACAAAAACAACAGAAAACAAAATTATAGCAGTATTGAATGCTGTTAATTCTGTACAAGACAGAGAAAATGGCATTAATACTGTTAGCAGGTGGCTTGCAATCCCAGCTGCACAGCTGATAGTGGTGCAGAGTCTCATCCAGCAACAGAGATTAGGACAGAGTCCTCCTCAGAGTACCAACAAGATTTTTTCTTTGCTCTTCATAGGATTTGTTTGCTCTTATTTAATGGTTGGTACATACCTAAGTAAATGCATACACCTAGAAGCAGGAATACGTGGCTTGAGTAGATAAATATACTGCTTTTAGCTTCCTGAGAGTATACAGTTAGCTGTGAAATGTGCATGTTAGTGTGACTTACTGGTGTGACTGTGCTCAGCGTAGTATTCCTTTTGGATCTCTAACAGCAATTAGCGCCTAGAATACGCGTTAATCTGTGTAAATTGTGTTAGAAAAGGTGGCCCCAAAGAGAAAACCACTCTCGAGGCAAATTCAAAGCTATGTGATCTTTAAGAAAAAAACAAAACAAAATTCTATTCTAAAACAACCAACCAACCCACTCCTCACTGAATGCATGTATTTGAAGGATTTTTGCAGGACAAGTCTGAAAGGTGGGGTAGATCTTTGCAGAGAGACAATCTGTTTCAGTGTCTTCTTTCAGCCATTAGGCTCCGCACCTGGACTGTCTCCAGCACTGGAGACAGCTTGCTGGTTTCAATCATGCATTTGACATTATTTCCGAAGGCACACTCTGATACAATCTTTTACCAACAAAAGCAAAACAAAAACTCAGCAAAACTTGACATGAGGAACAGTTCACAGAGTAAATTGACATGAGCTGTTGTCAGTAAATGGTTTTATCTGATCAAAATGACTTTTTTTTTTTTTCTCCTTAGTAATGAATTATCTATGAACAGCCTGTGACCGTACAAATAAGTTAGCTGATTATTCAAGAAGGGTTTACATACTTAAACATTATTTCAAGTTGAGGCTTCTTGCCAACTATTCACTTGCTATTCATATTAATTATTCACACTGCAACTGGCATTTCCTCACTGTGTTACTTAAGCACCACTTAATGCAGCCGTGTGAATATTTCATAGTGGATCATTTTTATGAATCCAAAATCACTGTCATATATTGTATGTGAATTTTTACTTGCATGAGTAATTGTGAAACTCCACTTTTGTGAATGCTCTTGTTAATGTTTTTTTGTTACTGGTCACATGAGAAGGGTTTGCAGATTGCTGCCAGAGACTGAAAATATGTAATCCTTGTAACTGGTGGTGTCCAAGGGCTTCTGGGATACTTTGGAGGCAGACAAGTACGGTATTGTTCCCATCATCCATTGTAGTTCAAGCAATCTGGTTTTCTTTAAAGGCAAAGTCCTTAGAAAACTGGAGCCACCGCTTTGCAGAGGTCATTGCTGTGAAGGAGATGTTAACTGATGTTCTGTTTGACATTCTCAGTCCCACCAGCTACTCTGTGTCCTGTGGGTTCCCTTGGGAAGCAAAGTGGATGAGCCCAGTCTGGGCAGGGACCAGTACCACCACTGCTGAAAGCTCCCACTCGGGATGCGGGATGGGCAGCACTGGCAGCTCAGCCCCTGGTTCCTGTCAGGGAGCTATCAAACCTGACCCAAGTGGGGCAGAATTCAGGGGCCGAGGGGTGCAAAGTCACCCCAAAGGGGGTGAGGAGAGGCCCCCCTGCCCGCTGCAGACAGCATTGGCTGTGGGTGCAGCCACCCACTTGGAACTGCAGGGCTGCTGTGGAAGAGACCGGGTTCAAGCAGGGCTTGCCGTAGGCTGCCTCTGAAATGGGGCTGAAATCGTAACTGAAATTTCCCACCTACTTTTATTTTTCAGTTACCTTTTTTTTTTTTTACCCTCCTTTGTTTGAAGAGCCCTTCCTGATTTATTTTCATGGGATGTTTGGTCTGAACAGCGAGATGTGTTGTTTTGCTCTTTGAAGTTTGTACTGGACTTTGCAGTCACTTCCACGTTATGCCTCAGAGAGAGGATCAGGCATTATAAAGAACCTACTAATTCCACATTAAAATATTTGTAAGACTGAGGTTGACAGCAAAACAAAACTGAAACCATCATCATTTGTGACTAAATATTACGGAGAAATGGCTGCTTAATATGAAGGATTTATTGTTAGGTCTGTTTTTGAAAGTTTCCAGGTTTCAGTAGTGTTTTATGACTCTCATACATTAAGCTTCTCTTGTCTCCTAAGCTAACAAATTAGCAGAAGATCTCCTGAAACCAAAGCAGTTATTTTTTAGGAATCTATCTGGGGAATAATAGATACTGGTAGGTTTTTCCATCTATAGAATGTAGTTTCAGCCCTTCAAAACCACAGCTATCACACATAGGTGATTACTTGCCTGTAGGAGAAATTATAAGCTGCAGAAAACTGTAAGAACATAATTTGTTTCCCATGAAACCCTGCTGAAAGATGGCTAACAACCAGCTTTTTAGTTATGTTAATGCTCACACCGTAATGTTTTTATAGGCAGACCTGCCTAATCACCCTCCTTTTTAAAAGCACCTTTCCTTGGAAAAACTGCCATGCAATTTACATGATCAGTTTGTTGCCAATATTATGGGACTTTAAATGATTAGTCATCATGTAGTAAAGGTGATGAACAAAATAAATCAAAGCATTTGGCTTTCAGTGATGTTTTATCTCTAAAGGGAGTATTTTATTTATTATTTTTTTTTCTCTCTGAAAAAGACAGGGGAAAATAATTTGTGCAAAATAAATTCTAGGCCACTTTGTCAGATGGTACAATTTGCTACACTTTATGTACCGTACTAATGTGACTAATTATGGTTGTAAGGTGCATAGGAAAGAATAACTAAATAAATTTATATAACTTTCTGAAAACATAGTTTTATTATTGTTATTAATTTATTTTTATTAAACTTTGCCACATCTGGCCAGTTTGATTTAGAAAAATAACAGTTGATCCAACTCTGCCAGTGAGTGGCTCACCTGTTCTGGTGTAGTTTTCATGGGAAGCAGCTGCAACAAGACAGTTTGAGAGAAGGTGAGAGAGGAGGGACAGAAAATTTGCTCTTAGATGGCCTGTGCTCTAGTCTGAGTAGGGAGTGCAGAAGTGTGCATTTTCATTGATCAGAAAATGGTCCTTAATAACCATTTCTGAAGTTTCTTTACAGCATTTCAAAGTTTGGTAGCACTTGGCTTGTGCATTTGGTGAAGCTCTAGCATTCGTGGCACAAGCCAAGCTGGTCAGGTAGGAGAATGAAGGCAAGGAGAGGTTGGGTACCGCAGTCCTGCACAAACCCAGCGTCATTTGTGATGCCATAAAGAAATCCAAAGGAGTAGTTACATGGAAACTGAACTTCATAGTATTGATCTGTGAGGATTTTGAGTTGATGAGATGCCAGTTGTAACAAAACTATGACTTCAGTTATTGCACACAGCATCCAGTTGAAAACAGCGAGGGGTTTTCCATACAGCTCCCCGGTGAGATCACTTTCTGTACAAATGGTAAAGCCTTATTTAAAAAAGAAAACGAAGGGTGATGTGTAGGTCTCCTGAAATACCTGCTTTCTTATGCTCTTAAAGCAAAAGCTTTCCATTTAAAAGCAAAAGGCTTACTGCCTTTCTGTAGCAAAAGCTACTTACTACTACCGTTCAGTGTCGGCTAACAACTAGCTCAGTTCAGAGTGGATACTAAAAAGCAGTTGCTTGAATTTAGCAGCCAGCTCTTCTGCAAAAGGGAACTCTGACCAAGTTTAATGGATCTCTTTCTACTTTTGACAAATTCAGCTTTCTTATGATGTTATTTTTGAGGCTCTGCGGTCCCCGTTTTTGCCTCTAGTAAAAGCAGTGGTGAACTTGAAGACAGCTGTGACTAGCACAGCCCTTATCTTGGCCTGGACAAGGACTCGCATTGTCCACTCTCTGGAGCTGCTGGCTCCCAGGGAAGCGAGAGGAGTGGAATGAGATTGCTGAAAGTGGTGTAAAACTGTCCAAAAGGACCCTAGGCAGGAGTAGGGAAAGCAGGACTTTGGACTGAGGTGGGAAGCTTCTAGCGTGAGGCATAATTTCTCTTTCCACCAGGTGAGAAGAGCAGAAAGCTGTGTTTGGGCAAGCCTTGTGCTAACGGCGAGTGCTGATTCATAGCGAACCTGTATTTGCAGTAACTGAGCTGTAATCACCGGGCAGATACAGAGGCTGACATTTGTGGCTGGCTCAGATAAACAAGAACTTGTAGAGTACCCTGGGAAAAAAAAAAATGAAGTTACTTTTAGGTGTGGTTTTCCCTCCCCACCCTTTTTTTCTATTTCCTCCCCTCCTTCCCCCTCATTTTTCCTCCACCCCTTTTTTTCTCCCACCTTTTTTCCTTCCCACCACTTTTTTCCTTCCCTCCTTTTTTTTTCTTTTTCCTTTTTTAATTCCCTCATCTTTCTTTTTTTCCCCCTTTTTTTTTTTTTTTTTTTTTTAACATTTCTACCTGTTTACAATAACATTTGAATTCTAGTGCTTCTCAGGAAAGACCTCCACTACCACTCTTTCAGCTCTGACTTTGCCGAAGTGCAGCAAGTAAGCTATTTCATCCCAATTCTTATTAAATTTGTGACTGTATCATAACTGCCAGTGATTGGAATACCTTTCTGCAACTTTAAGAGAAAATCTAAAGTAACAGACACTAACTTTCCTTTGGTAGGTGAGTTTGTTACCTCTGCGCACTGCCTGAAGTTGAGTGATGCAAAATTAGCATCTTGCTGCTAGAAGGACTGAGAGGTGGTCTCCATCTCCTCTGTGCACTGCCTCACACCTTGTTTGTCTTGGCTCTTGAGTTCTTCTAATTCAACTTCCCAACCCAGCAACACCCCAAAATACTCTTTTCAACCATTTTATAAACCTAAATTGTCTCTGTGTGCTCAAAAAAGCGTGAAGCCTGGCTTGTGTTAAGTGACAGGAGTTTGGATCATGAACCAGGTGCAGAGATGGGGGGAAGAACCACAGCCCTTCTCTATTTTTCAGCAACAGGGAAACAGTAATTTGGCTCAAACCACCTTGTGAAGTCATCCTCTAAGAAGAGGCTTGAAGAGTGTTACCAAGGGCATTAATGTGGTTAAGAAATGTTTTCTGCCATTCTGATTCTGTCGATAGACAGTTGGTGCTCTTTATGTTTTTTCTGAGCATCAAATTATATTAATTTCCATGTTTATGTATGGCTATTGTAAGTTCCTATCGTCAGTCCTGGATATGGATAATCGACTTCTAGCCACATGGTATAACAGCAGTGTAAGGCTGGTGACCTCTGCCTCGCCTGCCATTATCCAGAGTGAAGAATTGACTCTGCTCTGTCACCTCCGCACCTGAAAGCAAGTACATTTGAGGGTTTGGGGCTTCTTCTCATACAGCTCTCTCGGAGGAAAGAGCAAACAGCAGCTGCTCCCTCCTCCCCGTGTGCAGCACTGAGCTCCAGGGGGTACCACTGCTGCCTTCTAAAGGATCTGTGGCAGCATAAACCAGTCCCGCTCAGTGGCTTTGGCTGAGCTGGGTCGTGGCAGGTTACCATCCTTTCTTCTCCATTCAAATGCCATCAGAACCGATGGCAGCTGCTTTGGCAGTGCTGTGTGCCCCTATTTAGGGTGATGTCCTTGTGTTCATTATGCTGATAGATGGTGTGGAAAGTTCCCTTCCAGCTAAAACTCAGAACCAGGAGCAATCAAGTTGGCACTTTGGGGCCAAGCATGAGGGTGCCTGTAGACTGCGTGGGCTGTGCTTGCTTCAGTCTCCTCCTCAGGTGGCTGGGCATTCTCTAGGGCTGCTGTTTGTGTCTTGGGGCTGAGACACTCTGCAGCTGAGCTCCTGAGCCTGCAAGCTGCACAAGAAGTGCATGTCAGCAGTTTGCTGCCCCGTCTCGCTCTATGGCTTCCCCAGCCAAGACCTTAGTCTGTGCTCCCTACTGCCCCTTTTCTCGTCGTGCCGTCCTCCTCCCCAGCTTTGCATTTCTCAGTTCTTAAGACTGTTTGGAGATGTCACCCAGAAGGTGCAGATCCTTAACTGCCCAAATGTCTATGCAAGATGTGGCGTGGAGGGGGTCCTGTAGGCAACAGTGTGAGTTGCTGGGTGGATTAGGGGTTCCCAACGCCCATCTACTTTATTCTGTCCAAGCCTGAGCCTCTGGTGGCATGGTAGGACTAAGGTCAATAAAATGTCCAGAAGGTAAGGAGGCTTCTGCTGAGCTCCATATGCTGCCTGTAAACCGCAGCTGGGTAGAGGAGGCAGGGCTGATGTGTGAGTGTCTGTGTTCAGCTTTGCCCTCTCGATATGACTGCTGAAGCTGTAAACAGTTGGGGTGAAGCTGGTTGGTTTGTTTGTTTGTTTGGGTTTTTTGGCTGTTTGGTTGGTTGGTTGTTTTGGTTGTTTGTTGGCTTTTTTGTTTGGTTTTTTTAACTGTGTGATTGTTTACTGCTAATGAGCTGGGTGCTTTGCTCTTCCTGTTGTATTTCAATTACTTTTGTTTTAAGTGTAAAAATTCTGGCATAAACCTCTTGCTTTTATGCTAAGAAGAAACGTTTCAAAGTCATGGTATTGTGTTCTATGGTGCATTTTCGCTTGCTCTGGCAGTCAGTCTGTCTCTTTTTTTTTTTTTTTTTTTTTTTTTCTTTTTTTGGCGGCCCCACCCAAAATTCCTCAAAGCTAAACAGCCAGAGAGGGTGTGAAGCTGACTCATTACCAGACTGAGAAAGTAACTGAGGTTCATTGGTGTCCTAGGGAGGGCAATACTAATGCAGCCCTTTTACCACTTGATAGATGCAAGTGAATTCCCCAACCTAGCTTCAAATTCATGTCAAAGGATAAGGAAGCCTGGCCCATGCATTTCCATGCAAGAAAGTGTAATTTCTGAAAGAATGTGTTAAAACAGCTGTAATGGTTTCCAGTCCAGGTACTGGAACTAATATCTAACCTCCCTGTCATGCTACAGTTAGTTTGAAAAAAGTTCTCTGGTTAGGTACTCTTCCTGTCAAACCAGTGTTACCTTCTTGGACAGCTGCTATTTTGCAAAATGATATTTTGTTGGATTCTCTTTTTTTTTTGGTGTGCAACTTCAGATGACCTTAATTATGAATTAATGCTGGAGAGCTTTGCATTTATCTAATGACACCCTCATGAGATTGATGAGGGATTTTTCTAGTAGTCAGTTCTTTTTTACAAGTTTGCCAGCCCTCTCTCTTGCTTTTTGTGGTTTAGGTTTGCTTTCCAGTGTGTTCCTGGAGCCTGCACTGTTAGCTCTACCTCTAATCCCCATGGATTTGAATGGTTTAGGCTTCAGTTACACCTTTAGATCATGTGTGGAATATTTTATTGTCTGTCCTCCAGGCTAAATGATAGGATATTTTTTGGTGAGCATTATGGAATACTCTTCTTTCACCACCATAAGAAGAAATCAGCAATTTTGTGATTTTTAAAGGATTGTCTGGAATATTGTTTGTGGTACTGATTTTTCTTAGGGTTCATGGGTGTTTTCTTTTACTGCATGTGCTTCATCAGCAAAGAAGGGGGATTAGAAGGATGACGCAGAAACAAAGGATTTGTGTTGGATTTTTTTTTTCTTGTGATTTGTTGTTTGTGTTGGATTTTTTTAATGTACACAATCTGAAAAATGTAGTCTATTAAATAAATAAAGTGATTAGTATGCGTTTTCTCCCCAGCCAACCTGTTACTACTCATCTAGTAGCAGACCATGTTTACCACTTTTTTTTTTTTCTAGAAATAAAATAGCAACAAATATCATGTTAAGCTTTAAGCTTGTTAAGAATTATTTTTTTCCTCTTGCTTTTAGTTGAAGCATCCTGTCATAGTGGAGATGAAACAATGGAAACAATTGAGGCTGCTGAAGCCCTTCTCAATATGGACTCCCCTGGTCCTATGTTGGATGAAAAAAGAATATGTAAGTTTTTTCTGAAAGTATTTGTCCTGTTCATGTGTGAAAGCAGGAGGGATTCAGTGCAGCCTGGTTGCATGGAATTGGTGAGATTATTTGGCTTTTGGGTAGCTTGTATGCACTACGTAGTTTGGGTATCAGAAATCCAGTGTTGTATGCAGTGAAGGATTTCACTGCCATGCCAGAGCTGAACAGGTAAGGAACAAATCAAAAATTAGAGAGGGAAGGTGTGAATGGAGTTGGGTGGTTTAGATTGAAGTGTCTTGTCTTGTTTGGCTGATAGAGAATTAGTCTGTTTATGTTGCCAAGATAAAAGAATATACACATATATCTGCAGTGTATGTTCATCTTAAAAGTGAATAAAACTGTATGATCACCAAATCTGCTTATTGGGGAAGTGGGTTATATCATGAAATTGTTCTATTTTAATAGTACTTCTGCTTGTGTAAGATGGTGTCAGTGCGTATATTCCATTATGAACTGGCCTTCTCTCCTGTGAAGGCCTTAAGTGTCATGGTTTTATTCGATGTTTAAATTTTTTGCTGTAAAATGAAGAAAATAAAACAAACAAAAAAAAAGAGCTTTTAGAAGTCCTTGTGTCTGTGTGAAACTACACCTATTGTCCCTTTCCCTTAAGCAACTATGTTTGGTGCAACTGAAGATGATGATATGGTGGCTCCTATTACACACGTGTCAGTCACACTGGATGGGATCCCTGAGGTGGTGGAAGTTCACCAAGCCCCAGACCCTTACGCTGAATCACCAGAAACTCCAGAATTTGAGCAACCAAAGAAGAAAAAAGGTGAGATGCTACTGGAAAACAGCAGGGTGGAGTAGGAGGGCAGTGGTTGGCATGCTCACCTCCCCTGTGGGTGTCTGGAACCATTCTGGTTGTCAGGTCAAAATAACATAGTGGGCTTAGTTAGAAATAAAGAGAAAGCATTTTTGTTTTTACTGGGTAGTGTGAGCACAGATACTGGTGCTTAGAGATGCTAATGATGTTGAAGAGGTAGCAGTGATGGCTTATCCCACAGGAAACATGGATCTCTGCTTGGTCCTATTAATAGTTTCTTCTTCAGAGCAGAATTGCAATACAAGCTATAGAGCTTTTGTTACTGTGAAGTACTTTAATTAGCTCTTATTTAGCTTCAACTAAAAGTACTTGATCTGTTCAGAATATGAGATGAGAATGAGGAGGGGGTTTTAGCTTTTCTTAAATGGGATCAGTTTAATTTTTTGTTTTAATAGCTGCATGCTATGGGAAGCATTAGTCCCATTTGCAGTAGATAGCATTTACACTTTGTCCACTGAGTGATGTTCCATTGCAGTCGGTGCTGTGCCAAAGAGTAATGAAGTGGGGTTAGTCAGACCCTTCTGCTCCTGTTTTCCCCACCATGCTTCAACAGGACCAGCAGAGGTCCTGAAGCTGATCTCAGTGGTGGAAAAGAGTTGTGCAGTGCAGGCAGATGTAAGGTACTGTTGCAACAGGTTTTTTTTAACAAATTGAGATAAACCAAGAGAGCCACGTTTCTGGAACTAATCCCAGTGCTGAATCGGAGTGTTAGGACTTTGACAAGTTTCCCTGTGAAATAAAACCTTTCCAGAGCAGGGCTCCTGCTACCCAGCCCTACTCATGCTGAACGAGAGCTGCATTTTTGCTGCTACTTCCAAATGTTGGGACTTGTTACCAGTGAGAGAGAGCATATTGGTCTGTGTTGACCTTGGGGAAGCCTCCTGAGCCCCATGTGTGTCACAAGGTCTGGTAGGGACGGGTGTGGGATGGGAAGTCTCAGATTCCTGTCAGAAAGCTGAATTGAAACTGCTGTGGAGGAGAGCTTTACCAGCAGCTGCCCCAAGAGTGCTGCTGGGGAAATTACCGTGCTGTGCGCAGGACTGAGATAACCGACTGTAAGAGGATTTTAAACTGGGGTGGGTTGGGTTTTTTTTGTTTTGTTCTGTTCTGTTCTTCTTGTTAATGTTTGCTGCTATGCAGGTCAAAACAAGGAGCCACTGTCTGACAGACATTTAACCTCTTTGGCTTGCTGCTTTCATACCCTCTTTTGTGTTGTGCTGCTGCTTACTCCCACTCCTTCCTCCTCCCTAGCTGCGTAGGTTAGAAAACCAGTTGCTTCACAGCAAATGTGTGTGTTTGGTTTTGGCAGTTACGTCAGATAGAAAAAATGCTAGAAAAGATGCATCAGCTTAGTGTTCCATTAACTATTAGTCAATGAAGTTCAGGCTTCATGAAGTAGATGGTGTGGTCTCGGTGATGTTGACGGTGTACTTCAAAATGTCCAGGGATTTGTAAGGCATTGGTGTACAATTGCTGCAGAATGTTATTACACATTTTGTAGTGTAGTTTAGGAAGATTTGGGGGGGAGGGGTCTGTTTTTTCTTGGTTTTGTGGGTTTTGTTTGGTCTTCCCCCCCCCCCCAGCACAATCAGTTTCTGTTCCTTTAGTCAGTTTTATGGCATGGGAAAGGACTGTGGTCATTTTGACCTATCCATGCAATTCATGATTTTATAGGCTTCTAGTATATATAACCCATCAGCTAAACTTACAGGGTTACATTATGCAGAGCATTGCCAGATAAGTGAGCCAGAGTGGCACTGCCAAGTGCAGCTCCTCCAAGAAAATGTTCTCCAGAAACAACGGGGTGATTTCACTTGCTTTCCTCGTGGGCCTTACTGCTGCAGCAGGAGAGCTGTGTCCACCCATCTGCTCAACTCCAAACCCTTGCTTAGCATGATGTTTGTACTCATAAATGTCTGAGCACTGAGCTTCTGAATTACAGATCAGAAACCCAGGAAAATCCAAGTGATGTTAGAGAAAGTTCCCTATAATAATACCTTAAGCCCCCTTTTTGCTATGGGAGGTATCTGGCAGTAGGTGGTCACACAAGTTATATATACATGATATTTTAGATATATGCAGTTATGTTTTTACATACATTATAGTTTATTTTTAAAACAAAACCCACTGAAAATAGTGCAAGAAAACGTATTACACTTTTTCTGGTGTGGTATAAAATGTCTAATCAGGATGGGCATCTCACTGTCTAAATATCACATTAATTTGTAGCATGAATTTCTAACCTGAAGTGTTTTTGCAACCATGGAAATAGGAAAGTGGAAGTACCAATTATAAATTCAATTAGCTATACAAAATTACTGTAGCTCTGCATAAGGCTTAGCTCTTGCACATTTTTCATCCTTCCCCTTTGTAAAATTCTCTCCTAAAAAGGAATTTAGTGATGTACTCTGAAAGGTAACAAATTCACGCTCTGTTGAACCAAAGGAGGAAGCGTGCTGATGCTTAATGTGCTTTCAGAAAATAGCTTCTTTTGAAAAAAAGGAAACATATCTTGTGTGACTCTGTTAACTGTGTTTTTGATGGTATCAGTCAGTGCCTGGAGATTATAGCTCAGCGTAGCTTAAAATCATCATCTTAAGTATCTCTGGCCCCAATACAAAGCAGTAACATCAATACCATTCCGTAAAGAAGTTTCACATTCTTCACTGATTTCTAATTTTGGATGGGTTTCTGGTACAGAATTGTCCAAATAGGATGTCCTGAAGTAGTCTAGGCTTCTAGAGAAGCCTAGAATTGCTGTAGTATTCATATTTAGTTGCTAGGTTATCCCTCACCAGAAGTGTATAAATTACATGTGTTCAGTACTTATGTTTCCTGAAGTTGACCTAATTGAGCCCCGACCCACTTCATTTTCTTTTACGACCTGATCTCATTTGGACACAATATAATTAATGACATCAAAATAATATCCCCCCCTCCAATGGCTTGCATTTACATCTGTACAAGAAGGGAAACAAGATTAGCACCCAACAGAGTCTTCTCATGACACAACTACCTCGAAGGAGGAAAAGCACTTTGCCAAAGTTACCCGGAGGGACTTTTTTTGCAGTGGAAGCTGTTCTATACAAGAGTGTCTTCATTGAGACATTTTTAGGGAAAGCGGACGTTTCTGCAGCCAATAATGATGAGTGGAATAAAGCTGCTGAAAATGTACTCCTGTAGTTCTTTATCCTTTCATATTATGATATCTGGAAAAAAAAAAAAAAGAGTGTTTTGGGATTTCCTGCCATCTTCATTCAAATCAAGGAAGGCATTACTGGCCAAGATGATGGTTGAACTTTGTGTCCCATGCTAAGTCATGAATCCTGTCTGAATAGAAGCCAGAAAATTAGATGACTCCAGGCATTACTAGAGTTTCCTCACTGTAGTTTTCTCAACTAGCTATCCCTGCTTCCTGTGCCCTGTCAAAAAAAGAGAGAGAAAGAAAAAGGTGCATAGGTGGCTTTGGCAATAATGCTAAATGTCAGAAGGTGAGTGCTCAAGGCAGTGTTTCTTAGGACCTCTTTACGGGTACCTGGAAGTCAAGAACAAAACGGGCAGTGCCGACTGGCACTGAGCATTTTTGTTTTCAGGCTAGTGAAAAATCCTCGCTTGTACTCTGCAGCGGAGCCATCTCCTTACTGAATCAGCCCCTACAAACAAAACCAAAAGTGGAGTGTCATAGTGTATGAAATTGCACAGGCCTATTGGTCTTGCCTCCTTAGAACATAAGCTCTTTGGAAATGCAGTAACTAGAGAAAAAGAAAAATAGTCTTTAGATTTTTTTATTATGACAACGTGCTATTTGAACTAGAAATACGTGTCTCTGAGTCCTGTGACTGCTTGGTCTCTTCTGCCTCTCAGAAAAGCAAAGGTAGTACCTGAATAATACAGGTATTGTCAATGTACTAAGGGGTCACTGCAGAACCTGATAGGAGATATTTTTATTTCATAAGAAAGTAGTGAATATTTCTGATTAATTGACATTACCTGTAAAAGCTGCCATTGCAGGGGGTGAGAACTACTAAAGGAGTAGGTTCAAGGGTTTATATTGGGAAATACTTCAGCGTGACTTATATTTTATACTCCACCCATGTTTAGGTGGTTGATTTCTCAACATTTTCAAATGAATGCTCTTCATTCTTGTCATCAGTTGTAACTAACTTCTTCCTTTCAGTCCTCCTCATCAATCAGATAGCGCTACCATGCTTATGACTTCAAAAATTAGTCGTTTTTTCAGAGCCTTTTACTAGTTCTGCTGGTCTTAACAAACAAACAAGTGACTTTACCTGTAGCCACTGTTGAGAAAGATGTAAAAGGCAATAGGACTGAAAAATGTTTTCTTCACATGACAGTGCAGTTTTCTGCTGTCAGTGGAGACTTCTAATCTATTAAACAATCCCTAAATTCCATTTTGGTGATGAATGAACAAGATAGTGCTCTGTATTCTATTTATCATTTCCTCTTCAAACTCTTGCCTGCTTCTTCTCAACTCATCTATTTTAAGGGCTCTAAAGAGTACCTAAAAAGCCACAGAAATTTCCAAAGTACATTAACTTTGGAAAAGTGAGCATAAGCTTTAGTAGAACTACTCTAAGACCATAGGGCACCTGTAGAAATTGAAGAAGTTCAGCACAGAACTGAGCTCACAGCTTACTAAAAATTGAAACCTCTCTGAACTGGGGAAACAAATCTTTTCTCTTTTTGGGTCCTTGTTCTTTTTTATTTAATTTATTTTTTTAAGCTGCAGTTGACTTACTGGTGGTGTATTTCAGGGAAGAAGCCAAAATCATCTCGCCCTGAGTCCCCTACTACAACTCCAAACATATCTGTGAAAAAGAAAAACAAAGATGGAAAGGGTAAGTCAGAGTTGTCGCTGAAGTTTTTAAAAGAACATTGTTTCTGAGCAACCTGTAAAAAGTTCATTAGTTTCTTTGTGATGTAAAACGAGCTCTTATTGTGCTCGGGGGTGGTTAACATCTCATCTTAAAGCTAATAAAAAATGAGCACACGAGATTTCTTGATGAAATACCCAGTTCCTAGGGAGAATAACGTATTTGTCAATTCAGTTGCAATGGTTCTTGGAAACTCTTGAACCCCCTGCAGAGGCTGCTGCATTTTGAGTGATGTCTCGGGGAGCGCTTTGCATTGTATTAGTATTTCTTGGGCTGTGGTTATTTTCACAGATGATCTTTGAAAACGTTTTCCATCTGTGTGTATCTAATTCTGCATGAGGAGCTAATCAAGGCTGCCAGTTGGCAGCAGGAAGTACCAAGCCCTGAATTTTGAGGAAAGTCATAACGCAGCTTGAAGACTTGGGCAGAAAACTTGGGGATTTGATCCTTGTTTCATTCCTCCTGTGTTTAAGAGGAAGAAGGAAAGTAAATACCATGTAACCGTTAAAATAAATAATCTTCTCCAGACCGAACTGTTCCGTAGTGGCTGTCGGTTTTGTCAGCAGCTCAGTTGCTTTGCTTTTGGGTCCAGCACCCACACTCTTGCCTGGGCTGGCATTTGAATGGCAGCCTGATGCCCTGGCCCCTACCAAGTTCTGCTGCACTCGGAGGGAGCTGGAAATGAGCCTCCCCTGTGCCACCACAAATGCTTGTGCACACGCCTAGGGACTGATGTGCCAGCACATATGCAGTACCTGCCAGGACAGAAGCACAGCCAAACCTGGAAGCTGGTGGCATAAGAGTCATGGAATCATAGAATTATTATGGTTGGAAAGGACCTCTAGGATCATCGAGTCCAACCTACATCCCAACACCTCCCTAACCACTAGACCATAGTCTCAAGTGCTACATCTTTTAAACACCTCCAGGGTGTTTAAAAAGACTGTCAGACTCTCTCAAAATGAGAATAATTGCTACACTGACAAATGAGTATGGTTTTCTTTCTTTTGAAGAGGGATTTTCTGCAATAACAGGAAAAAAGAACCCCAAAATCCAACCAAAAAAACCCCTGTTGGCATGCAATAAATATTTAACAGGTTAATGCCAGCAATTTTGAGCATGTATTGTTGCTTATTTAAAAAAAAACCCAAACAAACAAAACAAACAAAACCCACAACCTGATTTTCAAGTAAAACAGAAAGGGATCAGAGGAACCTCCAAACAATGCCACAGAATTAAAAGGCGGAAGAATCGGATGTTTCTGTCAATGATAGAGAGGACGCACACAGTTCACATTTGCCCATTGTTACAAAATTGCTAATTCAAAAGGAATTAAGAAGCTTGTTGCCTAAAACCACTGCTTGTTAAGAAAATAGATACAATAAAAGCATTTGTTTTGCATTTTGAAGAACACAGAATTAAAGTAAAAGGGATATTAAATGTAACTGGCCATGGCAGGGAAGCAGCTAGAAATTGATGAGAGTTGCTTGTCTCTCAGTACCAACATTGTTTGGCTAAGGGGAACATGTATGGTAAAATACCAAGCCTTCCATAACATTATTTGATCTTAAGCATGGAGAAAAATGAGTTTTCTACATATTTCTTCTTCTGCTGTGACTCAGAGGAGGTTAAAATTCTGCCTGTGAGTAAAGCAGACTTGGTTTTCACACACAGTCCTCTTCACACTGATTTTCAGTGGCTAAGCAGTGACAAATTTTCATATTGCCTTGAAGCAGCTAAACATTTTTAGTCTAGACTACAACAAAAGCACCCTGGATTAGATGGTAAGTGGCTGGGAATGCTTTCACTCCTGGCTGACATTGAGTCTTGCCTGAGCAGTTTTACTTTCCAGGTAACTGAAGGCAAACAATCTGACCATTTTATTTAAACTGGGAGAGATCTGTTGCCAAAGCACTGGTTTTTCTCTGGGAGTGCTCACTTTTCAAGTTTCCACCTGCTGAAGGTGCTGCTAACATTTTGTACTGCCCGTGCTGATGAATTTGCTGAATATTTGCAAAATATAGATTATAATATTCATTATATAATTCATAAGACACCTCCTCTTGTTTAAAACAGCTCAGACTGGTGGTTATTACTGTTGAAAAACCTGCCAGGTTAAATTGAAGCTAAAAAAAAAAGAGATTCTGTCACCTTCTGATGCAGTGAGCATACTTTTTGTGAGACTAAGAAATCTGCACGCACTGTCCTTGCTGTGTTTTTGCACAGCTACTTGTGGCAGGTGATACTTTCAGACAAGAAGATTTTTCTTCCATCCTCAGACCAACAGAATATCACTAAGAAGCTTATGTGCAGGTTCAGGTGTCCAAAAGAATATCAGACAACAAAAGCCTTAAAAAACCCAAAACAAAACGAAAACCAAAACCAGGAGAAGGGTCTCATTAGTTAGTTGAGTTTAGACTCCTTAAATGTGCTTTTGGAAAAAAAGAAGTAAATACAAATTTGTAGTAGTTTTAAGTATTCACAATCTGTGATTTTAATACTGTTTGTTTGTATGTGGTGAACACCAAAGAGGTGTGATGGATTTCCATTAAAAAGTGTTTGTGCCTGCTTGTTTGTAAAATGAAATTTGAACGCTGCCTACAGCCAAGCGCAAGAGTTTGCTGCATTACAAAAAAGTAATCTTTTTTTTGAGCTTTATTTTTGAAGTTTTGCCTACCTCAGCATATGCCACTGATTGCCCCATGAAAAGTAAGGATTTTGTTTAGCCCTTTAAGGGCTTAGAACACTCACCTCAATTCAGCAAAATACTGAAGCAAGGGCTTAATTTCCACTATTTGCAGAGGATGGACCCGAACATGGTCCTGTTCGAGGTAAAGCGATAGTGACTGCTTCTGTAATGGGATTATGCAGGAGAGAAGTGAACACACGGGTGACAAATGCTGTCTAAGGTCGCTGGTTGGAACAGGGGACTGTGGGTTGACTGGTACCCGACTACTACAGGTTACAGATAGTGACTGGGGTGTTCGGGCACCGAACAATGACTAACAAGAAACCTTTCCCCTGCCCTTCCATCACTATTTCCTAGTCTTGATGATATGCTACAGTGTATTTGGAAAGATATTAGCTTCTTAATTTTTAGATTATTTAAATCATTAATAAAATACGGTCAACTTAATATTTTTTCTTTTTTTCATTCTGTGTCTTGAAATACTTCTATTTCAGGAAATACCATTTATCTCTGGGAGTTCTTACTAGCACTGCTGCAGGACAAAGCTACGTGTCCTAAATATATCAAATGGACTCAAAGAGAGAAGGGCATTTTCAAACTGGTAGATTCCAAGGCTGTGTCCAGGTTGTGGGGAAAACACAAAAACAAACCTGACATGAATTATGAAACAATGGGTAGAGCTCTCAGGTATGTGCATTTTTAATAATACAGTGCTTTGTGTTTGCAGGCATTAAATGTCTCACTTCATTTGTGTAACAACAGAGAAGAGTTAGTGTTGTATCAGTTTGGGAAATTAAGAAGTTACTTCAGCAAAATAAATAAGCTAACTAAAAGTAACCCTTACTAACCTCAACCCCAAATCGGTCACCTTCAGTCACAGCTCAGGCATTTTCATTGCTGCTTCAAAACTGCATCCTCAGAGTCAGCCACAGATAAAGCAAGCGACTGCAGATTCCAAGTGGGGCAAGCCTTTTGTGTAAAATTTAAATCTTTTTTATCAAAAAAAATCGTAAGTTCAGGTGTATTAATGAAATTATTTCTACTTGTGGCAAATGATCCTGTTTCCAGTGGAAGATTAGTTTTGGAATTCAGATCTGGTTGCACTTCTCTGAACTTGTGTGTACAGATGGTTTTAAAACATCTTATCATGTGCCACTTCTGTCAGGCTGGGATGCATCACACACACAAAAGACTCTGCAAAATAACCAGACATCCACAAATCTTCAGTCTTACCTGCTGATGGATAATTATCCAACTGAGCAGCTATGTGGATCTTTTCATTTCCCTTCAGCCCTCACCTCGGTGTGTGTCATTTCAATTTCTCATACTAATTTGTAAATATAACAGAAGTAGTTACACTTTCTTGTCCTATTCCCTTTGTCGTAGCTAAAATGTTTCCCCGTGCTCACTGGTGAATAAACCTGAATTCGGGTAACTGAAAGAACTGTATGAGTCAAGAGGACAATTAGAAGTTTCATGCAGCTTTTAAAGAGGACGAGTTGATAGCAGAGTTGACAAGTCACGAAGTTCTTCTCTGTGCTCTCAGAGTTTTCTGAGGTTGAAATTAAAAGGGGACAACAAATACCAGTAAAGGAAAGTTGTTTGAGGAAAAAACATGCTATTAAACTGGCCACTCCTTTATAATGAAGAAACTAGGCACTTGAAATATTTTTTACTTGCTACTTCTGGTCTTGGGGGTTTTGTTTCCTTGTTTGTTTGTATTTGGCAAAAACCACTTGTGTGTGACTTGATGTGCATATGCTTTAAACAGATACTATTACCAAAGAGGAATACTGGCTAAAGTAGAAGGTCAGCGCCTAGTATATCAATTTAAAGAAATGCCAAAAAACCTCGTCTACATAGATGATGAAGATGCGAGCCCTAGCACTGAATCATCAGATTCAACTCTGCTCTCAACTCCTGTGGCAAATAGAAACCACTCGAGCAGATCTAGAGCGTCTGCAAACGCGGGAACAAAGGGAGGATCAACCACAGTGCTAAAAACAGGAAACTCAAAGCCTGCGAAGCTGAAGGAGCATGTAGAAGTTGTACAGCAGCAGACACCTGGTTTGACCTCAGAAGTTTTGAGGACAATGCAATCTCCGCAGCCAGTATATCCCACTCAGCTTTTTCGGACAGTTCACGTAATGCAGCCATTGCAGTCCCTCACAGAGGGACATGCGGCTGTAGCCGGTAATGTTCCGGACGAAACGTTAAATCCCTCGGTTCAGAATATAAGGTAAGAAAATGTACAAAAAATAAATGTATGAATAATAGCAAATCGACTGGATGATGAGGAGATAGACTAGATTCTTTGTCGTGCTTCAGAAAAATGCTCATCTTCCAGTTTGGTTGAAGGGAAACGATGTCTTTGTGCATGATCCTAGGAACTGGGAGTTAGTACAGCGTACTGCAACGTGTACACTCAGCAGCGCTCTGCTTTTGGTGGAGGGAAGTGCATCTTTCCTGTGGTATTAGACCCGATGCAAATTCTATAGGGAAGAAGAATACACAACTTCTCTGTAAAATTGGTATCATCGGTTCTGTCGCACAACAGAGGCAGCATATTCATGGCTCTTTTTCACTGACTGGTGGCTTTGCTTTTGAATTATACATGGTGTGTCCGCATGATCCCTTCGAAAAGATTTTTCCTCTTGCTTCTTAATTTTTCTTCCTGAGAATTTCTTGTCATCTCTTTCATCTTTTATATTGTCCCCAGTTCCAAGAGAAGGCTCTGTGTTATCTACTCTAACATTTTGCTGCTGTTACAAGAGCATGTTCTTTTGATTTTAGGAAACAATTAACAGAATCATTTCATGGGGGGGTATCTGCAGACTGTTTTGGGTGACAGTTGTGCTTCCACGATGAATTTGTAAGTCAGCTGGCTAACATTGCACAATGTTATTAGCATCATGACTCCTTTGCACCTACTTGTTAGTAGCAGCATCCTAGTTGAAGAGGCTTTAAAAAAACAATTATTTAAGCCTGGTTTTACTTTAGCCTGAGGCATCCCCTGATGGAGCTTGTTCATCTCCACTGACCGAAACTAAGTAAATGTTCTTGTAATCTGGGCCCCTCACAGGAATGTCAGAGTTGAGTATGGTGATTCTGGACCTTAAAGCTGTTTTAGGAAAGCTTTGGGATATAATTCAGAAACTGCACATTCTTAATGAATTATGGACATCACTTTTTTTTGAGATGTGCTCTGTTAACATCGCTGTTATATGGTTATCATTTTCTGCTGCAAACTAGCAGTCATGCTGTTTCCCGCTCCCTTCTTCTATTCTTTCCTTTGAAAATTACATCCAGAGCCACCAACAGGTTTGGAGTGGTACTCTCTGGGGTTAGCCACGCGATTTTGGCAGAGAGAAGTAAGCAATGACACTAATGAGACCAAATAATTTCTTCTTTTTCAAAGACTTAAGTTTTGCTCTCTCATCTCTGCTGCTAGAGGGAAGCTGTGAAAGCTAGTCAGTTATTAAGGCTCCGCTTACCTAAAAGAAAAATCCATAACAGTAGGAATAACACCTAGCTTTTTTCAGAAGAACTGAAAGAACTGGAACTGTTCAGATCAGCCTCCGGTGACTATATAATAGAATCAATAAGAAACATTTTAGCAGATAACCGTAGCTGAGGAAACTGAATATTTATAGGAAATGACAAACTAAGACTGCAGCTTCAGTCAAGAAAAAAAAGTTGTATCTTCTTTCCTTGGGGTAAAAAAAAAAACCCCAACTTTAAAATTATGCCCAGACTTCCTAGCTTGAATCCTGGTTTTATTTTAATGTCCTTAAAAACTATGAAACGTTTTCATACACACTGCAATATGAAAAAAAATCACACTGAGGAGAGAAATTCACTGGTTAGTTGAGGCTCCAAGGGAGTAAGTACATTGGGCTATGAAAGGAAGAATATTTTTCATAGTTACTGGTAGGCACTGGAAAACTGGAAAGAGTTACCATTATTAAGTAGGCAGTATCTGTTCCCACTTGTCTTTTAATTCTAAAATGCATGATTTGGAATCAAATTGAGTTTTGCTTATTGTTCTAAACAACTAAAATTAGTTCAAGATGCACATAGGGGAGGGAAGTGTTATGTAAGCTTAGGAATGAAGCTACTCTGTACAGTGCAATCCTATGATTTCGGGATCAATGAAGGATTTAATTACTTGTAAAAATTGACTAGGGAAATGTAGTGAAAGGAGACAAGTACAGACTTAGTTGAAGCTATACAGTACCATCTGGGTCAGAATAATACTATTAAACATTAACAAGGGGAAAGTTCAGCAATTTGCAGAGTTAAATAACTCCAGTCTAAACCTCCATTAGATTATATATCAACATCAATATCAATAGTATAGATGGTATAAGAAATGGTAACAACAGCCAGCAGTATCTGTAAGACCTAATCAGGCAGGCAGGCAAGAAGTGCAGCTTACTGTTTGGAGAGCTGCTCAGTGACATTATGACATCCAGTCATTGCATTATGGTATTTCACAATCGGACCTTGGGCAATACTCTAAGGGGAAGAAAGCGGTGGAGATGATATCTGTGTGAAGTTCAAATGAAGCAAAAGCCTTAGAGTTGATTCTAATCCTTTTTTTTTTTTTTTTTGTAACTGAAAACATTCCACAAAGTCTTCAATTGTACTCTCCTTCAGATCTTTTCAGTATGGTACATATTTACTGAATGGTGTAGAAGTATTGCTGATTAAGAAAGAATGTACTAAGGTGTCTGAGTGGTTGGAGTGAAAATAAAAACCACAACCCAAACGTTTTTTGTATGCTTTTAACCAGGACGGGCCAAGCTGCAAACAAAGGCGCTGATGAGGCCCGTGGAGTAGTCACTGCCCATTCCAGGCTCTAAAAATACAATTTATGACAGGTACATTTCTGCTCGGTTTCAAAATGCAAACTTCAGATAGTTTGGTGCTGCAGAGTGGCACACTGAACGTTTTTTGGAGTGTTGTGGTCTAGGGTCTTTTTTTTTTTTTTTTTTAATAACAAGGCTGAAAACAAAGGACCTGGCTTTTGGGGCTGTTTGTTCAAACAGCTGTAAATCTCTAGCAGTTGAGTCTGTCTGTGTACACATTCTGAGTTGCTGCAGCGGGGCTTCCATAAGGGTTGAAATGAATGGTCAACATGATTTGGAGAGGTACAGCAGGTACGATTGCCATTATAGGGTAGGAGCTGACAAACCTGCTGATGTGCGCGCACTCTCTGTAGGGTTGTGGTTGGAGTCATTTTGTAGTAGTTTTATAAGGAAGCATGAGGACAAATAGCAACACTGCTTGCCAGTTGGTGTTCAGAGGTTGGGGCGTGTTAGGTGGTCATGGTTGTTTGGGCAAAATGGCAGCCAGGGTTTGGGAATGATCCTCAAGAGCTGGTTAGTGGTTGGGCTCTGCTTTGAAAGTGTGAACATCTTGGATCCATATAATATGTCTTATGCGGTGTAGCTTCTAAAGTTTCATTTATATAAATTGTCTCTCCTCTGCAGCAATTTTCTTCTGTTGTGTTAAGAAATATAGAGAAAATACTGAGGGGTTTTGAGGTCCAAACGATTGGCTTCTTAACAATATCCTTCAGAGAGTTGTCTGGACCTTCATCTTCTCTGCTGAGGGACTTGGTAAGAAAATCATATTTGAAGAATGTTGTGAAGGGCTCATGTCACCATCCTCCCCTGCAGCGGGCAGCATCGCCTGGTAGAGTCTACTCCCAGAGCCTCTCTGGGAGAGCGTGGCAGCCCTTCCCCAGCGCCTCTTAGGCGCTTCCCAAAGAAATGGCCACGCCAGTGAAAATCGGGTTGGTTCTTCATGGGGGACAGGCAGTGGTTTCATTTGTAGCTGTGCAAAGCTTGTGCAGAGTTTTGTGTACTTCTGAGGGGAGGATAGGTTCTTACTCTGAAGTGGAAAGGGCTTGGCTTTGGATGGGCTTTTTATACAAGCGTTGGTGCTGCTGTATGCAGGGCAGACAAGAAATGTTGCTCACCAGGAACAGATGCCTTTTCTTCAGCCCCAGTGCTTAAAGAGAAAGGCTGTGATCTGGTGCTAACCCAAGCTTGGGAGACAGGGCAGGAACGGGGTCAGGTCATGCAGACTGGGTTTTGCTGACCGGGGAGGACATCTGGTATCCCCAGCGGGACCATTCGGAATTGCAAACTCGCTGCTGTCCTGCAGGCCTAATGGCTCTGGCGCAGTGGATTCAAGCACAGTTACTGCGGTCTCCAGTCGTGTAACTGGGAGCTGAATTTGGTACCACTTTGTTTCTGGTGTTAAGACAAAAATAAAAATGCTTCCCTGGATGAGGATTTTATTTCTGCCTTTTTCCAATGAGCCTGACTTTTTAAGGATTTCTTTTTTTAAAGTCATTTTTTAATTTAGCGTTTGTAATTTTTTTCTGTTCAAACCAGAATAACTGATTAATAGTCTGATTAATAACCAGATTAACCAGAACTTCTGGTTTACTGGAGGAATTGCATTTTAGCTTGGGATTCGGAGGCACTGAAGTTGGCCTTGGGATTCAACTCCATGTTCATTGGGTCATTCTGAGCATCCTCAGTACGGGCACCCTTCCTGTTGCTCCAGAATGTACCTCTCCTGTAAGGCTAGGGACTTACCTTCTCTAGGATGTCACACAGGGCCTCTAAGATGGCTGTGTTTGGGCAGTTAAATTTCTCCCGTAAATGACTAGGGCTGCAGATAGCCAGATGCATTTGCATTTTCCTTCAATGTAGAGTAGGAGTGATTCAAGATGGAGTATCTTCCGGATGAAGTGAAAAGAGGTTCTCATGCTACTGACAGTTCAGAGAAGATCATATTATGAGAGATTTAAAATGATATGTCTCTGTTTGTTACTGACTGTGTGGGACACAGCTGAAACTTGCCATTAGCTGACTGCTGACAGATACTGTGCAATGCTTTAACAGACTTGGGGTTTTACACACAATGTTTCTATCAAAATCCAGTTTATTGTTTCTTTTCTGTATTTTCAAGTTGTCATTATGATAGCTTGGACAGAACATGTTAGAAGACCAGTCTCCTGACTCTGTTTTGTAGCTGGGGGAAAGCTAAAACAGACCACAGAGGACCAGTGGGATATGCTTTGTGCGTTCGCTTCTGAACTGGAGAGCCACTACATGATGAATCAGCCACAGCTTTCATCTTGACCTTTTTGCAACCTTTGGGGTAGAAAACGTTGCAGTAATTCATCCTGAAGGTGACACAAGCGTGGACCACAGTGGCAAGATCCTCATTCAAGAGGAGAAGGAGGTAGCTGAAGGTTAATTGTGTTTTTTCTGGGCATGAGCATTCTGTGTAAGAACAGTGATGAAGCCATCGATGTGCCAGCACAGTGGATCGCCCCAATAAGCAGAGGGAATTACCTTTGAAAGGCATGTCTACCCCAAGCAAACACATGCTCTTTCTGCCGTTGCTCCATAACCTCTGTGCTGGGCTATGATGTATTGGTGGTCTGACTGCAGCTATGCTGATGCTGAAAACCAGATAGATTTATCTGGCATGAGTTTTATCGACTCTGAAAATGTGATTACAACTGGTATTTCAAATGAAGTGTCTTCATCTTGTGCCATGTATGGATGTCAGCTTGTGTAAGTTGTGCAGAGAATGTCACTGTTATGTTCTGTAATCATACTTCACACTCTGTTTATGTTGATTTTGCCTGAGCTCACCTAACCAGACAGACACGGGGAGGCAGCCTGGCACTGCCCCGCTGAGATTTTGCATTGACCATTTGCTTTCAGTTCTTTTTCCCTGAGTAAGAACAAGAGTCAAATCTGCACAAGGACATGTAATGTCGTAGCCCATCACTCCTCTGCTGTTCCTGTGGGTATGCTGAATAAAAACTGTTACAGGTGTCAGTCTTGGTAGAGCTCTCTAAGGGCTCCTGGGACTTAATGGGGAACATGAGTGAAGGAATACAATACTAGCTGAGAACTTCTGAACTGGGAACAACTCCTGTCCAGTGTTTGGAAGACCATACTTTGATCAGCCAGCATGGGTGCGCGTGCTTTGCTTCTGTTTGCAGTTAGATGCTCATCTTCTGTCAGTGCAACAAACTGGGTCTTGATGCTCCAAAGCAGGGCCTGCAGTAGAAGCTCTCCAGCATGCTGAGTAGCAGACAGTGTTGGATCTGGTTCACTGCTGCTGTAGCCTTCCCCAGAGGAAGGGAAGCAGGTGATTGTTGCAAGGAGTTGATCTCTGTCATCTCTGAAGTGATGGCTTTACTGCATTTCAGGTTTCAAGATGGTGAGGTAAATGCCCTTCCTGAGGAAGATGTTGGTCAGAAATAGGCTGATCTCAGTGGGTTCTGCGAGAAGCTCCCATTTAGCTTACCAACAGGTGTGTTTCTTGGCACACATCTACAATAGGGACAACTTCTATCATAGCAAAGACTTGGGTTATAATCAAACTTTTTAAATTGATTTTCCTGCAGCTGTGAAGACCTTTTCTTAAGCCCATTTCTGATTTAATTTCTGTGATAGGTAGAGAGAAGGCTGCTTATGGCAGAGGGGATTTCAGAGCCATCTAGACAGATTTTGTTGCTGCACCATGCGAAGCTATCCACAGGAACTCTTTTACATGTCTTTGGCACTGTTGAAAGAGGTGGGGTTTCTGCAGGTCTCTGTTAGTAGCAAAGTTTCTGAGTTTTAATTCAAGTGAACATGCAGCTTTGAAAAATTCTGGAAAGAAGACTGTAACTGTGGGTCAGCAAAAAGGACACCACATTTGAGAGTTGAGTCCTCTGTCTCTGTCCTCATGACATAAGAGGTTATCTTGTCCAGGCAAAGAGATAGACAAGAGCAGGCAAGTTCTGCCCTCCCTTCAGAGGAGGCTGTGTTCAGCCAGGGCATGAAGGCATCAGGTGCCTTTCTACCTCTCGTGGACATCTCCCTGTAGACCGCTGAGCAGCTCCCATCTGTGTGGCTTGTGCTGTAGAAGGGCCAGTGACTATGAGATAATACATTGGGGTGAAGTATCGACAGGATTGTTGATGACTCTGAGGATCATTTACAGGAGCGCGGCTATAGAGCAGTTTGCAGTGATGCTACAGTTCCTGACCTGCATTTGACTGATGCTTCCTACAGTCACTCAAAAGAGATTGACTCTCGACTTGGGCATCTGAAGTGGTTCTAATAAGCACATCCCAGCCCCTCACCTCCCTCGCTCCAAACTTGACCTGAATGGGTTGTTTGCCATCAGATAGCTGAGCAAATGGGAGAAGTCCCTGGAAATTCACCCATTTACCGCAAGGACGTAATTTCCCCTATAGCTGTTGGTTGAACGTCGTGTATGTTGGAGAGGGCATGTTTCTCCGTTACCTCTCTCTATGCATTTCTTAATATTATCTTGTTTCATTTTCTTATTGTGCTGTGAAATATTTTTCTTACTTTGTCTTGTAGCTTCAATTTTATTTTTTTTAATCTTCTCCCTTTCTCTATTTCATAAATTTCACATAAATCACCATGAGTAAACTTGTTTCTCCTGCCTGTCACTTACTGTTTGCTTTATCACTAGTTATCTGTTGATGACTAAATATGATACTGCACAGTTCCAGGCTCTTAACAGTACTAGATGGACCAAGAAATAGATCATTTTCTGCCAAGCTAAAATGACTTCCAGAATTTTTGTCATTCTTTTCTCCATTGTAACCAGATTGTTTTATGGCAGCAGTTCCTTTTCATCACTGTTGCTCAAAGTTCTTGTTCTTTTTGTAACCTTAGCAGGAACTTTTAAAGTAATCACCCAATAGATTTGTACCTTAGTGTAGGAAAGGCATTAGCAAACTGACAGTGAAATTCAGAAGCATAGAAAAATATACAGTCCAAAACACCTAAAATAATGTAGCCCAGTGTTGACAGATCGCCTCAGGAAACGTGTACTTTCTGGGGGGCAAAACCAGGCAAAATTATTAGCCAAACTTATATATTTTTTCAACAATATTCAAGACAAATAGATTGAGCAGATAAATGCTGTTTTCTCTGTTTTGTTTGTAAACAGAGAGAGCTGTCTGTAGTCTTACCAGTTATGGCAGATGTCTTGCCAGTAGCATTAATAATGACATGTATTTACGGTGCTGCGTGCTACTTAATCCTGTGCTTGTACAGGCATCTGCTGCATGCTTTCCCGTAGCAAGCTCACACTCCGTGTGTGTGTACGTACACGTGTATCACGTTTATATATGTATGTATCATAGGGATGTATCTTGACTGATGGAGAAGCACTTGGAGTGAACTGCTAGCCACAGTATGAGGTACAGGTATGGGAATTGCTTTCAGGAGACATAGAAAGGCTTAACATCAATATGCACATTCTAGTTCCAGCGTGCTGAGACAGACGGTCTGATTCAGTCCCCCCAGAGCTATTGCTTCTAGTGCTTTGCAGAATATTTTCTGCATTGATTAGATCCAGTTCACCCTTGCTGAGGTTGTCCTTTACAGCCATCTAGCAGCTAGAAGCTTTTATTTGTACTACTTTTATTTTAAAACAAAACAGCTAAAGAACAAGTAGCTTCAAAGTAATGCTGGGTTGGCATATCAGCACAGGCTAGCAGCTTCAGCTGCTGCTTTAAAAACTGCAGCTATTGAGTTGAACTTAATCCTTCAGGCTCAAGGAAGTTTCTTCGTGGATTAAAGAAATGGCTTGGTTTCTACTCTTGATGCTTTTTAATGCTTTTCTGATAGCAAGTTGTCTTTTCTTCTTAGCTGTTCACTTGCATTGCTGTTCTCTCTAGACTTTCCTGGGTTGAGCTGTATCTATGTGACATTTTGATGTTACTGCAGGTGTCTTTCACTGTCGGTAGTTTACTTTGGTTTAATTTTTATTTTTTAGAAAAGGTAGGGGATAGTCTCATCCTTTTACTACTTCTGACACAGTAATTTGTGATTTTTCTATCACAGTCCCATGCTGAGGAATAAAAAAGTTAGCAGACTTGGTGTGACCCTTGGTGTCATTCTGAGCCTTGTGCATTACGCTCAGTTGTTGGTATTTGCTGTGCAGCACCAAGTTCTCCAGAAGTTGGAAAGAAAGAAGTGATCACTATAGCTGGTGCTTCACCACCAGCCAGCTCCCATTTCCATGAGCTTCTTCCTTGGGCCATCTTTAGTTGCATGAAACAGGAGTTCAAGATTGATTCTGTCAGTTGCATCAAATTTTGTGTCCTGACTGTGGCCTCTGTGAGGCCTGCATGGGAGCCTCATGGGCAAGGATTTGGATTTGGTTTGCTATAGCAGCATTGCTGGGTACTGCAACCTCCTTTCTTGGGAAGAAGAGAAAGCTACAGATGCAGATTTTGTTCCTTGTGTTACCAAGCCACACAGAAGGTGGGGAAAAGGCTGCCTGCAGCAGGGGCTGGCAGCTGGAGGATGCTCAGGGAGTACTGATGTACTCTGAGCCTGATACCATCTGGGTTACTGGAGCTGCTCTTGCTGGAGCAGTCTCTGTGGCTCAGCTAAGGGCCTTTCCCAGAGGACTGAGCTGAGAGTGACCAGGGAGATCCTCTACAGATATTCCTTTGCTTGTCTCTGTTGCTGCACTAAGGAGAGGGGAATGCATCTCCTTGTGTGGCTGGACTACAGATGCTGCTGCCAGCAGCAGCATCTACATCCACAATCCCCCATAGCTTCAGCTTCACAGAAGTCCTGCTGTGGTGAGGTTGGTTGGGGTTTTTGTTAATTGCGATAGCCAGAGCATGTGTTTAAATTGAAGTTTTGAATGTGCTGAATCTGAGCTGACTGGTCAATGGCTGAGTGCTGGCAAGTTGGATTCCACAGAATGTAAAAAATAGGTACATGCCCGGGTAGAAGGACTACAGAAGGGAGGACCACAGATGTTTAGTGCGCAGCCCTTACAGCTTATCTGAGGACCAGTATGCAGAAGGAAGAACATGCAGTGTTGTGCATGGACTTGGAAGTACAAATGTTGACAGGCAGTTGCTTTCTATCTGAAGTGATTTCAACAGGGGTAGAAATGAGCGAGGAGGAGGAGGAGATAAGTTGGTTTTGGTTTTGGTCAGTGTCAAAATATGTTCAAGAAAACACAAGGGAGAGCTAAAGACTGAAAAGGAGAGGAGAATAGGCAGGAAAAAACACTGAAGAGAAGCAGAAAGGTTGGAGAGAACTTTTCAGGACAAGCAGAAGGAAAGAAAAAAAAATTGTAGGAGACGGCATGGCACGGTGGGCTGCAGCAAGCTGTGAGAGCGTAGCAAAGCAGTTACCCTTCCCTTTCCCTCCCCTAGAAATCTTCTGCTTCCCCAGGAGTGTGTTGTGGTTTGGGGTTTTTTGTTTGGTTTGGGTTTATTTGCATGACTGGAGTGCATGCAGTTCAGCCCCATCTCTAAGTCACCATTGTCCATTGTAGCCATTGTGTGCTTCAGCAAGATGGTTGTTGATCCTCTGACGTCGCCCTCTCAGCTGTACATGTGAAGTAATGTGGTACCCAGGTCTGTGATCCTGCAACTGATGGAATCATTCCTAATTTAAACTGATGTTTGGGGAGCAGATACTGGTCAGTTGCTTTACCAGAAGGAGCATGAAAGCCTGGCAGACAGAGATCTGTGTACGTCCTGGGAGTCTGAGAAGGTCCTGGCCAGGCTCACTGTTATTGTGCAGATACTTTTTCCTATAGGTAAACATATATATACAGATGCCAGGGGAATTGAAGCCTTACTTAAGAATTTAGGCTTGTTACTTACAAATTACACAGAGTACCTCATGAAATTGATGGCAGATGTGTAGTGGGTCATGCTCGCCATGATAAGGCTTGAGAAGATCTCCGATGGGATTCCCAGCTTTTCTGATGACCAAAGGCGGACTGCTCAGTTTAGCGATGGTAGTGTTGTTCAGGCAGGGCACCTCTGGGAACTGTGTTGCTGAATTCAGGGGTCAGGTCCAGCTCTTGTTTCAACTGCTACCTCTTTTGGAACCATTAGGTAAAGAGATGTTTATGATGCCAAGTGATTTTTTTTTTCAGTAGTAAATCTGTAATTATGTTTCAAACTCAGTGTGAAAATGTTCTGACCCTATGTTTTCTAATCTTAATAGGACTTTACAGACTCCTACCCAAGTTCCAGTGGTGGTTTCTCCTGGAAATCAGCAGCTGCATACTGTAACACTCCAGACAGTGCCTCTTACTACAGTGATAGCCAGCACAGATCCAGCCTCAGCAACAACGCCCCAAAAATTCATTTTACAAGCCATTCCTACTTCACAACCCATGACGGTTCTTAAAGAAAACGTCATGTTGCAGTCTCAGAAGCCAGTCTCGCCTCCTTCCTCAATCGTGCTGAGCCCAGCACAAGTTCAGCAGGTGCTCACCAGCAGCGTGCAGACAATTTGCAATGGAACAGTCAACATGGCTTCCTCTCCATCCTTCAGCGCCACTACCCCTGTGGTAACGTTTTCACCCAGCAGCTCGCAGGTGGTGGCTCATCCCTCGGGCACGGTGATCACTTCGGTTATTAAAGCACCAGAAACGAAACAGATTTGCTTACAGAGAGTGATAAAAGAAGAAGACAGTGACAATTTAGATGATACTGAGCAGTCGGAGCAGAGATTCCAGCAGCAACCGTTTGTGATGGTCATGTCCAATTCGAATGGTTTCCCGCCTAACGTGCAAGGGAAGCAAGAAAATGAGCCCTTGGAACCCAATTCATATTAATAAATTAAAAAAAAAAAAGACCCTGTGGATGATTATTTTCATAAATGTGATGGGACCTTTTCAGTTATGTATATATATGATTTGATTCTGAAGCAAGATGTTGCAAAGCTACTTAATTTCTGCAGTTAATTGTTAGAATTCATGCTTTAGAATGGATTTTGATTTTCTGTTAATTGCTAAATGTTATCATATAAATAAAATGATATATTACTCATCTTTCAACATACAAGCATGAAGGAACATGCTTTTTACGCTATGAGGATTTTCTCCCGAGGTTGTTGGCCAAAGTTCCAAACTTCTTTCTCGTTGTGCGTTTTCAGTCTGTAGCTGATTTACATTGCAGTAACGTTATTATAACCTTTTCTGTTTAATCTGTATGTGTATCATTTAACTTTTGAAGCAGCAATTACTTTTAGTGGGACATTTTCATTCCATGTGTATGAATTTTTATCAGCAAGTATATGTTTCATACCGGTGGATCACACCAGTTTTAGACTTTGATAGCCAGGTATCCTCTTACATTTTTTTGCAGCACAAGCCCTTGTGCGTGCAAAAAATTGAATATACACTCCTATTGAGAGTACACGAACCATTTATTCCAGTAATGGACAATGCCATTTCTATATTTTATATGAAAACATCAGAGATATTTAATTGCAGAAGCTAACGGCATCACTACAGGTGCAAATGTTTCATGCCATTTTGCGACTATGAAGCTTAACAATCTTGCATTCTACTTCAGATTATTTTGTAAGGGGGGAGGGAAAAGAAATATATACAATTTATGCAGGTATTTGGAGATTAATACTTCTAAGAGTTGGGGGTTTTTTGATTGTAAATAATGTACATTCAATGTCACAGGGAAGTTTTTTCAGCTAATTTGTTCCATACAAATTTTTGATAGATGCAAATAAGATCATTATGCTTAGAGGTCTAATGTTATATGTATTCGTATTACAGAGTGAATTTGTATTTAAAGACAAATTTTTAAATGATGGAGCCCTCTGAACCTTGGGTCCTTGCCTTTTGTATTTTTAATTGGTTTATTATGAAAATAAATCAAGTGGAAAAACATTTTTCTGTATTTACTCTGCAGTGGATTTGTATTATAATAATGCTTTGACAGTCATCATAAGTAACCAGGATGTACTGAGAAGCAGGACCGGGTGATGAATCAGTGTAGGTCTGTGGTGGAACATCAACAATCCACGAATCACCTCGGAACAGACTTGAGTGCAACCAACACTCTGTGGGCATCCTTTGACATCAGGGAAGTTGAGCTAAATCAAAACACTGGACTTAAAACTTTTCCTTGTCCTTCACTTCCTAATACGTTACAAACAACCCAAAACTTTGAACATGATTCTGAGGTACCATTCATCGCAAAGGTCATTGTAGCTTGTCTCATGCAGCTCTTGACCCAAACTACTGGGGCTCCAAGACTTTGCATACTGCAAGGTTTCGGCAGAAGGTGGATTAAATAAGTACGATGCCTGGTAAGATTAGTGGAATGTGAAATTAAAGGGACTATGACTTTCTGTAATTGAATCATATAGGAGTTGTAGTGGCTGGTTCATAAGGTTAAGATAAGCATATGAGTACTAGACAAAACAACCGGAGATGAAGTGCGGCAGAGACAGTTCTGTCTAGGTGAACAGAAGTTTTTTTTAATAGAGTTCTGACAAACTGTCAAGCGAGCCGTTCTCTGCCACAAGCTGCCCTCTTTCTTGGCAGTTCAGACTCCCCTTTTAATTCTGCGTTCCTTCCCTCTTGACTGCCACCCCGTCAGGCCAGTCCAGTGCAGCTCACCCTATTTTCAGGAAGGCTGGTCGTACCCGAACCATAGCAGCTGCTGCCAGCTGTGCGGTGGTTGTTCTATGTGGCAGTGCTCCCGCAGCTGGGGAGGGCTGGTAACATCACTAGGAGTGTGGTAAGCATTGTAGAAGCGTTACCTGGTACAGTTCTCATCCTGAGGGCTATTTCAGATTGATGAAAGCACTGGAGAGGGAGGTTAAGGGGTTTTTATTAAATTAGCCTGTGAAGTAGGGGCTTTTTCCTGTTGTACAACTACTTCATAATACTAGGAAACCTGAAGTGATAACGGTTGACTACATTGTTCTTAAATGCGGGGAAGTTGTTCTGATGATTTACTGGAAACAGGGACACACCATAAGGTTATAACTTCGTCAACAAAACTTCTTGCCATGACTGTTACAAAGGGAAAATGGATTTGTCTGTTTATGTCAGTTGGGGAAGTGGAGAAAATCGCCAGCAGACTGTTGTGTAATGAGCTTACTGCTTAATGCAAAGAAGTCCCTTCCTGTGTCCCTCAGGCTGTGGTCCACCAGCCGGTCTATCGGTACTTCTAGCGCTTCTTAGTGGGACAGAGGAAGGGAGGAGCTGGAGTAAATCATACGAGGGCTCACATTTGAAGTTTTGAGCAACTCCTCCTCTCACAGCTGCCTTTGTGCCCGTCGCAGCAGCAGCCAAACAAAACAGCCAGGCTCAAATCCCAGCCGCTGCTGACTTAGAAAAAAATGAGGCCGCAGTTTTTTTCTGCACACACGTGGAGCTGCGAGCAAAAAAATGCTTTTTTTTTTTTTTTTGTCCTGAGGCATTTCACGGAAGGGAGCCCGGGGAAGAGGAGGAGGAGGAGGAGAAAGGGCGGAAGGCCTCAGGCAGCCAGCGCTGTCTCACCACCGGGCCTGGCCGGGCCCGGCCCACCGGCCGTGACGCAGCTGGCGGGCGGATGGAGGCGCTCGCTGAGCCCGGCGACAGCGCCCGGTGCTGGCACCTTCAGGCTGGGGCAAGAGGAGGCATCTGAGTTTCAGACAAGCCCCGTGCTTCCCGGACAGGCCGCTCCCGTGCCCGCGAACGCCTCAGCCTTCACCCTCTCTGCCCTCAGGCTCGCCGCCCCAAAGCGCAGCTGCGTGGCTTCGCCGGCTGGCCGCTCCTTCCCCTGCCTGCGTGGGCCCCGCTCGGGAAGCCCTGCCCGCCGTCCGGGGCAAACTTCGACACGGAAGGAGCCGGCGCCGCCGAGGGAGGAAGAGGCGGGCGCAAAGGGCTTCCAAGCCCCTCTGCCGCGGCCGGTCCTCCAGCTCTATGGCAGGGGGAGGAGGTGCACCGCCCTCGGCAGCAATGGGCGCCCCGCCTCGCCCGGCGAGGCGCGGGAGGAGCTTGCGGCGCCGCTTCTCCCCTCCGCCTCCCGTCAGGCCTTGCGCGGCTGCGGCCTTGGGGTTCGTGGCGCGGGTGCTTCAGCGGCTCCAGGAGGTTCCCGGGGGGGGTGCCGCGGCATCCCAGAGGGATCAGATGAAATTAAAAACACAGACAGTGGTTTGTTGGGGAGCAGAGCAGGTCCCACTTGCCAGCCCAGCACATGTGTTGCTCAG